>CAUYON010199677.1:0-12393 GCA_963573935.1 Arctocebus calabarensis
TGCCCATCGTTGGGCGACTCCTGTGGCTCAGCGAGTAAGGCACCGGCCCCATATACCGAAGGTGGCGGGTTCAAGCCCGGCCTCGGCTGAACTGCAAAACAAAAAAATAGCCGGGCGCTGTGGCGGGCGCCTGTAGTCCCAACTACTAGGGAGGCTGAGGCAAGAGAATCGCTTAAGCCCAAGAGCTGGAGGTTGCTGTGAGCAGTGTGAGGCCACGACACTCTACCCAGGGCGATAAAGTGAGACTCTGTCTCTACAAAAACAAAACAAAACAAAAAAAAAAACAAAAGAAAACAAAGCAAAAATAAAAACAAACAAACAAAAACAACATCAAAAAAGAAAGGCCTTCCATAATCCAAGATTACAAACATATTCATCCATATATAAAGTGAAACATTTTTAAGTTGATATGATGAGTTTGATTCATATATTTATATTCAGATATTTTGTTTAAACATATATAGTTTGAAAATTCAAACACTACCACTATGCTTAAGAATTTTTAAAAAATGAGTATCTTCCTTCGTTTCTCTGACTCTTGAAACCCCCTCACTAAGGGCACCAAATTTCAGCTATTTTTTTGTTTTTTGAGATAGAGTCTTACTGTGTTGCCCTGGGTAGACTTCTGTGGCGTCACAGCTCACAGCAACATCAAATTCTTGGGCTCAAGCAATTCTCTTGCTTCAGCCTCCCAAGTAGCTGGGACTACAGGTGCCCGCCACAATGCCCAGCTATTTTTTTGTTGCAGTTGTTATCGTTTTAGCTGGCTGGACTGGGCACGAACTCACCAGCCTTGGTGTATGTGGCTAGTGCAGTAACCACTGTGCTACAGGCACCACAATTACAGCTTTTTAATAGGTGTTTCCTCTTTTTTTTTAAAAAAACCTCCATTTCTGGCTCGGTGCCTATAGCACAATGGTTATGCCACCAGCCACATGCACTGAGGGTGGCAGGTTCAAACCCGGCCCAGGCCAACTAAACAACTGCAACTAAAAAATAGCCGGGCATTGTGGCAAGCACCTATAGTCCCAGCTTCGTGGGAGGCTGAGGCAAGAGAATTGCTTAAGCCCAAGAGTTGGAGGTTGCTGTGAGCTGCGATGCCACAGCACTCCACCCAGGGTGATATAGTGAGACTCTGTCTCAAAAAAACCCAAAAACAAAAACAGAAAAATCCCCTCCATTTCTAATTGAAATGGTTTATGCTATTAATTCCTGATTTTCAGCATTAGGTATAGCTTTTCGCTTGCCACCGCGGAGAAGGAGGCTTTATTTTCTTGCCATCCACTTCTGTTATTGCCCAGCTCCTTTGAAGTCTATAGACCTCCTTCATTTTATCTTTTTCTTTTTGATTGTTGTTGCAAATTATGTGTTGAAGAAACTGGTGATTCGTTCCAGAGTTTCCTGTAATCTGGACTTTGCTGGTCACATCCCCGAGTGTTGTTGGACCCGCTCCTCCATCCCTGTGTTCCTTGTAATTTGGTAGTTGAGTCTAGAGCAGGGCTTGACATACTTTTTCTGTAAAGAGCCAGAGAGTAAATGTTTTAGGTTTTGTGGGCCATAAAAATCTCTGCGGCAGTTCCTCAACTCCGTCATCGTAGCAAGGACACAGCCGAAGACAACCAGTAAACGACAGAGCCGGGACCTGTTCCGATAACACAGGAGCCGAGGGTGGTCAGGTTCAGGCCTCTGATACTTCACTGGTGATACCGCGTCCTTCCATTTAGAGGCATGCAATGTTCTATTGTTCCCAAATGCATTTTAACTCGAAAACTGTAAAAAGGGGTCAAAACTGATAGTACAGTTTACTTATGACCCCACCACATTTTGGGGAAGTATATAAATTGAGAAGCGAAAGCTTGCCCCTGAGAAAGCCTCTGGTGACAGCTGGGTAGTTTTTCCCGGCTTTTCATACACCGACAAGACCATGTGTCTGCACCTGCGTGGGGCCCATCTTTCTTCCCCACAGCTGTGTCTGGAGCTGGGAATATTGCAGCGCCGACCCCTCACCTCCACCTCTGGGCAGCCGCTGGCTGTTAATCTCCGCAAGGACCTATGCGGAGGGGTGTGGGGAAGTGCCCCACAGGCCTCCGTGGAGGGGGGAGCCTCTCCTCTTTCTGATTTTTTTCTTGTCCTTTTCCTTGGAATAAAGGAAGTAGCAGACCCAGATGGATTTTAAGAGACACCTAGGATTTGCCGAAATTTTCCCCAAGAGTCAGGGCAGGGGACACAGGCTAAACATCGCGTGTTCTAGTCGAGCGACTAGCTTCCTCATGACGGTCAGAGGCAGGCGGGGGCAAGGTCACGGCGTTCCTCCGGAGCGCCCTGGCTCCTCGCCTTCCCACGACCCCGCCTTTACGTCCTTCGGGGCACCCCGACACTCTGCCTGCAGCTCTCCACTCCCGCTCTAGACTCTACTACCGATTTACACCCTGCCCGGACACTCCGTCCCTCTCCGGCCCTGCATCCACTAGAGGGCGCGCCCGGCCACGAGGTGCCTCCTGACGCCTTTAGGCGGAGCTGGCGACGCGGGAGCGCTCGGGCCTCGGTTTCTGCCCGAACGGAGGTGGAGGTGGGTGCGGGGTAAGCCCCAAGGCAGGGGATGAGAAGTGGGGGAGTCGCAAGCTGGAATCGAATGCCGCGCCACGCTGGAGGGACGGTGTTGGCCTCAGGTTATTCCTGGCTCCTTTTTGGCTGAGGCTTAACAGGTGCCCCAAGTCCCACGTGGGAGAAGGAGCCTTGAGAAGCTGGTCCTGGAGCCCGGGCTATGGCGCTCCTGGATGACCAGCCCCTCCAGCCCCAGGAGGTCGGAGAGGTGGAGCTGGGCTTGGAGGGTTTTCTTCTCAGAGGGTGGAGGGGCCTGAAAGTACCCCCCTTCTAGCTTCAAATCAGTATGGAGACCCCCCTAGTAGGGGTTAGAGAGGGTTGTGTTCCCTGTAGCTGGTGAGACCATGCAAGTGACAGACAGAGACAATGAAGTGGTGACTGATCAGTCAATCAGCCCAAACGGGCAAAGGCCGGGCTGTGGTTCTGGAATTATGAGCTGGTCTGCCGTAGGCATCTGGGCCAGATACCCTGTCCTGGGCACCCTGCCCCCTTCCCTGGAGAAGCATCTTCAGGTGATGGAGCCAGCCAGGTTGGGGGGACAGCCATGGCTGTCCATACTCTCCAGATGGGGGTATGTCTGTGGATCCCAGAGCCCCCATAGACCTGGTCAGGGCTAGACTTACCCTGATACCTCACCCTGCCTCAGCCCCCTCTCCTTCCTCGTCCTGCTGACCTCATGCCTCAGGGCCTTGTCACTAGCACATCCCTGGCTAGGGCTTTGTTTCCAGACCCCTAAAGTCAAGGAGTACCAGAAACAGTCCAGGAAGTGGCCCCCAAGGGTGGGATTCTGCAGGGGGATCCCTTGCGGGACTCTGGCAACGGGGATCACCTGTACAGGTAGCAGATCAATTGCTCAGATTTCCACCTGTGGCCGCCTGGAACCACAGGTGGATGGGACACCCTTGCTCCTGTAATATCACTAGCATTGAGAGGTACAAGGGGAAATAGTAATTATAAGGACTGCAGAGTGGGGAGGCAATTGCTGAACGCCACTGATGCTTTGAAGAGAAAAAACGACAAGTTCAGAGCCATAGATCACCAGTTTAAAGCAAAGTCATGATGCATTGGCAACCTCTAAGGAACCGCTTCTCTCCTGCAGCCAGAGGGCAGACAGCGGGAGATGAGGTCCAGGACAGCAGAGGAGGTGGAGTTCCCAGCCTGGGGAAGTTTCCTTTCCAAAGTCAGGGCCCCAGAGGGAGGTTGGGGTCCCAGAGATCTGAGATGGACTGTCTCGGGAGATGCTCTTGAGAACCTTGAATACCCAGATTCTCCGTCCCCACTGACCTGCAGAAGTGGCCCATTCCCCCTGTTGGAAAGACTTACAGACTCCGCAGAGACTAAATAAGGACAGGTGCCATGCACGACAAGGCTCCCCTCTTCAGGATCCGTCCCCACCTCCTCTCTGGGCCGCCAGACTCAAAGCTGAGATCACATCTCAGCATGACCTGACCAGGGAAGTGCTTTGCCTGCCCAGGGACAAGAGAGATTAACCACTCGAGGAGCTATAGGCTCAAGCCAAGGGGACCGGACAAGACTGGGATCAAGGGGCACAAAATCTTCTGGGGAGGGTTGTCATGGAGAGACTCTCAGATTTGAATCCTGGGAAGGCCCTGGAAGCATCAATGGTTCTAGTATGTTACTGCGAGTGTTCTTAGAAGCTCGGGAAAAGTGAAGAGGAGATGACAGAGAGGCTGTGGAGGAAGAAATGCAAAGGCCTGGGGAGGGGTGAGAAAGCTAAATTGCACCTGTTATTGTAAGCTGTGTAGGAGAGCAGCCTGTTGCATGGCAAGAGACGCCATCTTGAAGCAAAGCCCGACAATGAGCGTTTGACTGCTGTATACCAAGGTGCTCTGCAGCCAAATCTCTAAACAATGCCGACAGCATGGACACCCCTCATAAAGATGCTTATCTAACCTCTCCAGTGGTCACGAGTTTTGCAAGAAAGTCTGAGACGTGACCAGCTGCACATGTTTTACTAAAAAAGCCTGCTATATAAAGGATATCTTCTGGAGAGAGAGTGTGGGGATCCACTGTCTCGTGGCTGCCTGAGACTTTGTTTCTGTTCATAAGTCCCTATTAAATGTTTCTTTCTGAGAAATTGGATTTTTTGGTTCCTCATCGCTTTTGGCCTTTGGGGTTCTGCATAGACCTGCTTCCCATGGAACAAGTTGGAAAACCCACTGGTTACCCAATTTCTTAGGGAGGGCCCTGCTCTTCACTCAGATGGCAAGGTAGGGCTGGCAGGAGACGATAGCCTTGTTGAGCACCCTGAGGTGGCTGTCCTTGGGCTGGGCCCCATAGGGGAGGTGCTGCTCCAGACCTGAGCTCTTGCTTAGCCACCAGCACGATGGGATTCCTGAATAGCCATGGCCAGAAGGTGGCACTTAACTGTGACTAGCAAGGTGGGTGCAAGGACAGAATGGACAGTGAGGTTGGATGGCTGTCAGGACCTGACCCATAGGTCCCCATGGAGATGGCTAATAGGATATGGCATTTCCAGAGAAAGGTGTCTGGGCAGCCATAGAGGGGGGGTGTTTAATGTCTATAATCCAACGTAGCCAAGAATGGATCAGCAGAAGGCCAAGGTCCGATGCCCCAGCAGAAAGTCATGACCCTTTGCCCAGTTTCCAGACAGAACCTATTCTCAGATTCAGAACCCATCAATAGGAAGAGGGGTTGATCCCATGAGGAGGGACCTGTGGTCCCACAGCACAGACCCCATCCTTCCCTACAGGGCCTGCATTCGCCTCCTAGGGCCGCTGAACACCTACCACAGACCAGCGGCTTAGAACACAGAAATGCACTGTCTCATGTTCTGGAGGTCAGAGGTCCAAACGAGACTCCATCCCTGGCCTCTCCGGAATGGCGGCTGTGGCCACACCTTTGCTGTTTTCTGGCTCGTGGATGCATCACTGTGAGCTCTGCCACTGTCTTCCTGTCACATTCCCCCCATGTGTCTGTTTGTCTCTGTGTCCAAAGTTTCCCTTTTCATAAGGACACAGTCTTGGACGAGGACTTCTCCCAATGACCTTGTCTTAGCTTGCTCATCTGTGAAGACTGGGGCTTGGGACCGCAACATCTTCCGTGGGGGAGGGGCACAGTTTAATCCCTTACAGGGAACTTAGCCTACGTCTCTGGGAAGCGCACGCCGGGGAATGGCGCGGTCAGGTCTTTTCCTCTGGGAAGCAGATGGATGGAGCTAGAGGTGCAAGGGATTTATGGGGGTGACACCTGTGACAGTAGGCTGGAGTCTTTCAGGCTGTGATGTGGGCCTGGTACCTGGGAGAGGAGCATGGGAAGGAAGGGGGTGCGGGGGAAGCCTCTGACTGTGGGGCTGCTCTCAGGGAGTCTCAGCCCAGCAGGGCTCTAGAACAAAGATTGCCCCACAGAGGGGTCCCACGCTGGGAAGAAAATGCCAGGTCCTGACCCCCCTGCTGTGGGTAGTTATTGGCTAAGAGCTGCCCAGGGCAGTCATGGCCTTTACTCAAGCACCGTGGTCCCCTGTGGAGGCTGCCAGCTCACCCCCCCATGGCAGCCACTCCCTCTTGAAGAGGGAGCTGTGTGGCACCTCTCTAGGGTGGTCACGAAGGGCTTCCCAGATCGTTCAAGCGTTGTTGGATGTAGAATCCAAATCGACACTGATTCCTGGAAACCCACAGGCCATGATGTTACAGTGGAGTAAGGATGTAGGGGAACCAGGTAATACATGAGGCCCCAGCACGGGTCCCAGCACAATGGGCCTGCTGTGTCCAGAGATCTACTGCGTGCTTGTTCTCCCAGCTCCTGAACGGAACAATGAAATGGGAATACTTCGTGGTCTGCAGAAGCTTTATATCGATTCCTTGACCTGCAGAGTGTGAATTATCATGTTAGGAAAGGCCAAATGGAAGCCTCCTACAACCTTTGCTACCTCAACCCAGCTAAGGTAAAGAATCAGAATGAATATTGCACTTTGGAGGAAAATGACAGATCAGCGCCATCTTCAGGGGCCTAAGACGCAGGAGTGGACGTCTTTATCATAGCCGTATGAACTCACTAGTCTGGCCCCTGTAAAACCACATGGCTTGTGGCAAGTGACAGTGGAGAACCATGAGCTCAACGGAGTTGCAGCCCCAAGTGCATCTTCCATGACGAGCGGGGTATCTTTGCCAGAGCTGGGCGATGACAATATCATGTCAGATAGCTGAGAGGCAGCCATATACATCCCTGGCTATTTCGGTTTCCCAGCTCTCTCCCACAGTGTACTCTGGAGGGACTCGGCCCGCCTGGTCACCGGCAGGCCAGCGCCCTGGTCAGCTCTTATCACAACAGCATGTTAATTAAGCTTACAGAGCAGGAAGTAGCAGGTCCCTGGAAGCTCTGGTAGAATGTGTGAGCTCCAGAGGGAGGGAGGTATGCAGAAAGACCTAAGGGTTGCCACACTGGGGAAGCTTGAAAGGGCCTGGGGCTCTGGGGCTGGTGGGCCATCTCCTGCAAAGTGGAGGCGGGTTTGTAATCTGTACCTTCTACCATTGGGAAGGAAGCACAGCTTGGTTTGGGGGCAGCAAACTCAGCACTTGGCCATCCTGCTTTGGCCCATTTATTGGATGACACAGAAGGGTCTAGTTCAGAGCTGTAGTCATATAAGCCACTGTGCTTGGGACACATGACACGCCAGACCCTATGGTGCTAGAGGTATCTGCAGTAGAAAAGGTCACCATGTGGCGTCTCTGGCAAGCGCTGACAGGAAGAAGCCACAGTGCAAATCCTGAGGGCGCTGGAACGAGGCCATGCCATCTGCAGCAGAGAAGGACTCCGGACGTGTCCCTGGGCCCTGGTAGAAACTGAGCATCTGATCAGGGGACATCAAGTGACTGAGTGGACACAACTTTTCTCCATGAGCTGATGAGTCATTCACTAAGACCAGTCATCCATCACAGGGCAGAGGAGGCGCTTCAGGGACTGGGCTCCCAGAGGGCCCAGAGGCTGGAGCAGGGTCCAGACTCCCACGGCCCGGCCGTACTGCACGGAGGCCTCTCCCTCAGCTCACACCTTCCGGTGGGTTCCCTATGACCACAGCTGTGCTGAGGGCGCATGTCAGTGGGCCATGTGGCACCACAGCCTGCCCAGCCCGCCCAGGTGGTTCTAACCACAGCAGGTGCACAGTGTAAGGCGGTGCCCCTGCCCTTTACCAGGGCTCCTGGTCGGTGGCTCAGCTGGTTGGTCAGGGGTTTATGAGGAACAAGATGGGACGTTTGGAAACAGGGAGTGCCGGGGAAAAGGTGTGTGTGGGCCTGGGGGTGTGCACAAAGTGCACAGATCTGTGTCCCACGTTAATTCCGGACAGCATTCTGTGTGGAGGAGACTCTAAATGACTGAGTGGCAGGATGTCTGTGGCTGCCACAGGGCAATGGACTCATAGCTCCTCGTGGCCGGGGGGCATGTGCTTCTGCTTCGGACTGCTGTGGTTACTGCCACCTCTGTGTATCTGACCTGCCGGCAGCCGAGGCCAACTTGGAGCTCCCAGGACAGTACCGCCACCTTGTAGTGGCCGGCCGCCACTTGGTAGTAGAATGATTTTGCTGGACCCCTCTGTCCTGCAAAGGGCAGTGATTCTTGCAGGTCAGTGACTTGGTTCTGGGGACGGGCTTGCATTTCCGACACTGCCCAGTAAGGGTTCATTGTCTCTGCGGTGGACTTGCTGATGCGAGATTCTCGGTAACGTCGCCCATGACGGCAGGATTCACTTTGCAGGACAGGAGGTGTGGCAGTGGGTGTGTGATTGTGGGATCTGCTGGTCCTGCTATGGACGACACCATCCAAGATGCCGCCTTGTGGGATGGCGTGGAATGGACTCTTCTTGAATCACAGCTTCGAGACGACACCCGGTTCTTCAGGGTGAGATTGTCCTTAAATTAAGCCATCCAGCTGGTTCGTGTCCTCTCTAGGCAGCAGAAGGGATAGACATGGGTGCTGGTCCTTTCTCTTGCTCTTGTAATGCACGTGGGGTATCTGTGCCTCATGTTCCCACACTTACGCTTTGTGTGTCTAAGGTACTGGTCCCTGAGGGCACATGGCTTCCAGAGGGGACATTGTAAGAGTCCCACCAAGGTGGAAGGCACAGGTGCCTTTGGGTGCTCGCCCGCCCCAGCAGATGCAGAGTGGAGTCACTACACACGGGGCCAGAGACCTTGACCGAGTGGGTACTGCTGCCTGATGGGGCAGGGTGGGCCTGTCTGCCACTCAGGAGGTGCACTGAGGTGACTCTTGGGTCCCTGGTGCCCAGTTTTAAGCATTTACACACAGCAACCTTAGCCTGAGAAAGGCATGGCGGCCAGGGCTTCAGAGCCCTTGGGGATGAGAGTGTGGGTCACCCCCCGCCCCGGCACAGCCCGGCAGAGGAAGGGTAGAGCTCAAGCAGTGTCAGGGTCAGGACCATTAGCGCCTCAGGATTCGCTGAAGCAACGGGGCCCCTAGATTCTCCCACTAACACGCCTCCTGGAAGTTTCCCCAGGAACTGCGGCTGTCCCCCCAACTGCAGCAGCTGGGCCTGAGTGGAGCTGACACAAAGCAAGAAGCAAGCGGGTCTGGGGGGTGTGAGGGTGGACTGTGATGGACACCCCGGAGCCCAGTGCTCATCAGCAGGACAGCAGCGCGGCGACCCCTGCCTTTCCTGGGAAGTCACGTCCCCTCCCCAGCACAGTGGTGCCTCCTGGCCAGTGGCTGATTAATAAAGGGTTACAAACGATGGGCTGCTTCAAGCCGGGGACCAGCCTGCAGTGTATTCTAGAACCTTCCCTCAGGTCATAGTCCCTGGACTTGACCTGGGACGTGCCCCTTCCCTGTGCTGCTTCCCTCCTGCGGAGCAGGAGAGTGCACAGGGACAGACAGCTGGTGCCTGGGCTGAGGGAGGGACAAGGTAGTGACTGCCTGACCAGCTTTCTTTGGGTCATAATAATGTTTTGGAACTTGATAGAGGTGGTAGTTGTACAACCTTCTGATTATACTAAATGGCACTAAAAAGAACACTTTAAAATGGCTAATTTTATGTCATGTGAATGTCACCTCAATTTAAAGAAACACTAAAGAAAGAAAAAGCAGCCCCCGTCCCTTCCGCCCCCGGCCACGGCAAGCTCCCTGCGGCAGCGGCCAGCCCCAGTCTTCAGCTGCGCGGAGCTGGGTGCTCACTTGGCCTCGGGCATAGTAATGACTGACCCGAAGCTGTTCTTGCTTGTGGAAGTGAGATGACTTATATCACCTAAACCAGGAGCCTGCCTAGAGTTCTCTGGACCAGGGAAGTGAGAAAGGAGCCTGCTGAGCGAGAACAAAGCAGTGCGACCGAGGACCCCTGCCCCCTTCCTTCTTGGAAAGAGCTGTGCCGGGGGATCACTGTGCCTTCCGTGTTCCTCTTATCAACCCCAGGGTTCTCTACAAAGCGTAACTTCAGGGGTTTCCTGGGTCCCATGAGAAGGGGGAGGGGAGGTTGAAATGTTGGTGGTGACAGGCAAGAAGGGTCTCTCAGGGGATGTCATCGGTCCTCAGGCCCTGGGGACGTCGCCTTCTTGAACCTCAGGCCCTGTTATGTAACATACATAACACAAACCTGAGCATTTTCACCATTGTTAAGTGCACAGTTCAGTATGTTCACAATGTCGGGAGGTGGGTTCTCCGTCTCCCAGAGCTCCCCGCCCACATGATCCTCTCTTCCATTTCCTGTATTTTCTCCAAAACCCAATTGATCTGAACCGATCTCATTTATATCCTTGTTTACTTGTCTTTTTATTCCGCTGGAAGCCAGCCCCTTGAGGGCAGGGACCTTACTTTTCTTCTTACTGCCTCATCCTTCTCGGGCCCAGATCTGTATCTGCCACAGAGGTGTGCGTGGAGTGTTTGTTGCGCAAATGAGCAACTCTTTCTAGGGTAGTACATGTTAGCTGCCCCTTGCCTTTTAAAAAAGAAAAATTGTGGCAAAATATACATAACATAAACCTAACCATTTTAACCATTTTTTTTTTTGTAGAGACAGCCTCACTTTATCACTCTTTCTAGAGTGCTATGGCCTCACACAGCTCACAGCAACCTCAAATTCTTGACCTCAAGTGATCCTCTTGCCTCAGCCTCCCAAGTAGCTGGGACTACAGGCGCCCACCACAACACTTGGCTATTTTTCTGTTTTGTCATTCAGCTGAGGCCGGGTTTGAACCTGCCACCTTCGGTATATGGGGCCAGCACCCTACTCGATGAACCATAGGCGCCACCCCGCTTTAACCATTTTTAAGTGCACAGTTGAGTCTGTTCACAATGTTGTGTGACCTCCGCCATTCAGAGCTTTTTCATCTTCCCAAATTGAAACTCTGTATTCGTTAATGCTATCTGCCCCGCTCCTCCTCTTTCTGTTTCCTATTTTCCTCTAGTCTGTCAGTAGACTCTGACTACTCTGGGCATCTCCTAGAAGCAGAATCACGTACTATTTGTTGCCCTTTTGGGATTGGCTTATTTCACTTAGGTTCAGCCACATTGCAGCATGTGATAGAAGGTGGTTCTTCTCCCCTCTTCCTCCCCTCCTTCCCCCTCTCCTCGTTTCTTTCTTTTCCTTTCCTTTTCTTTTTTCTCTTTCCTTTTCTTTTCTCTTTCCTTCCCTCCCTCCCTCCCTTCCACACATAAGGTCTCTCTGTGTTGTTCAAGCTGACCCGCAACTCTTAGGCTTAGTCTCTGCAGTATTGGGGGCTGCAGGTGCACCACTGTGCCCACTCGGCCGTTTTTTTTTTTTTTTTTTTTTTTTGAGATAAAGTTTCACTCCATGGCCCTTGGTAGAGTGCTGTAGCATCACAGCTCACAGCAACCTCCAGCTCTTGGGCTTAGGCGATTCTCTTGCCTCAACCTCCCAAGTAGTTGGGACTATAGGCGCCTGCCACATCGCCCGGCTATTTTTTGTTGCAGTTTGGCCAGGACTGGGTTCGAACCCGCCACCCTCAGTATATTGGGTTGGCACTCTACTGAGCCACAGGCACTGGCCTCGGCTGTTTCTTTTTAAAGCCAAATAATATTCCACCCTCTGTATAGACCATACTTTACCCTTTGCTTTTTAAAGGCTGAGAAGTATAGCTTCATTTATTTTAAAATTTCTTAGTGGGTGGCATTTAGGGTTTCTTTTTAATTTTTTTTTTTTGGTAGAGACAGAGTCTCACTTTATCGCCCTCACACAGCTCACAGCAACCTCCAACTCCTGGGCTTAAGCGATTCTCTTGCCTCAGCCTCCGGAGTAGCTGGGACTACAGGTGCCTGCCACAACACCCGGCTATTTTTCTGTTTTGCAGTTCCACCGAGGCTGGGTTTGAACCCACCACCTTCGGTGTATGGGGCCAGTGCCTTACTGGATGAGCCACAGGCGCTGCCCTCTTTTTAATTTTTATATTTACTAACAATGTAGAAAAAATACTGTTTAATATATTATTTCTGTAGGGTACATCCTAAAAGTGAGGTGACTGAGCCATAGGATATAAGTACAGTACAACTACTATAAATTGACCACTCCAGGGCTGTGACAAACTGGTCAACATACGGAGGTGGCCGACATAAGGAACTAGGCCTACCGTACTGATACCCACATGTACTGTACTTTCTTGCACAGCTTTTATTGGAGAATGTCATACAAAATCATACATAATCAAAAAGTCAGTCTTGGTCTGTTTCTTATTCTTCTTGCGAACTAAGCGGAGAAAGCACTCTCACCGCTGGCCACACCGCTCAGTACATCTGGGCATTTTTCCACAGCAAACGACTTCAACTGCATTATCAGATGCTCTGCAA
>CAUYON010199679.1:0-26166 GCA_963573935.1 Arctocebus calabarensis
CTGAGCTGGCGGGTTCGAATCCAGCCCCAGGGCCTGCCAAACAACAATGATGGCTGCAACCAAAAAATGGCCAGGCGTTGTGGCGGGCGCCTCTAGTCCCAGCTACTTGGGAGGCGGAGGCAGGAGACTCGCTTGAGACCAGGACTTGGAGGTTGCTGTGAGCTGTGATGCCACAGCACTCTACCCAGGGTGATAGCTTGAGGCTCTGTCTCAAAAAAAAAAAAAAAAAAAAAAACCATAGGAAAGAAGATACAAATACAGTATTAAGAAAACATTAGCTATTCAGATAAACCAAATGCAAAGAAGAATATATTGGAGTCAAAAGAAAGAAGAAAGTGAAGTAAAAGGGGTGGCCAAGTTGCCCCCATTGGCAAAAAGCAGAAGCCTCCTGAAGAGGCTGAAAGTTGATTCCTGCTGTGAGGCCAGGGGAATTTCTGTTGAGAATGAGCAGAGGTCCAGGGCAAAGATGGCACCTACATTGGAAGACGAGTGTACTAACTCTGCAGCACAGCTGGACAGGGAAACATCACAGTGTGGTCCTCATGAGACCAGGGAATATCAGGCATGTTCCTTCTAAAATTTAACTTTTATTGGAAAAATTTTTGTAGCTAATATTCAAATCTGCATTTGTTCATTATTTAATAGGCATTTGCCTACCTGCCATGGAACTATTGTCCATTTAAAAAAATCTATGGGGCAGACAAAAAAGAAGATAAAACTAACTTATGAATCCCAAAGATCCAGGTCCACGTACAAGTACTAAAACTTAACAAATGTAGACTCTCCAATTGTGAGAATATCAGTTTCTTATTTATCCAGTGAACTTATACCAATGTTTTGATTGTTGGCTCTTTCCACTGCCCCCCATCTCTCCCAGCTCTTTTCTATTTATCTCAACAAACAGAGAATAATAGCATGAAGTCACCAGGGGAAAGTAAAACATTTTTTGAATAGACCAAAGAGGAGCTCTGGTTCAGGAATAAACTAGTCCTTTTCAGTACATGTCATACTGACAGCTCTCTTATTTGGTGTCTTGCAGAGAGGCAGATAATATCACAGCAAGCCATGGAGACAAAGAACTAAAGGGCCAAAACAGAGGCCTCAGAAAGGAGTTGAGTGTTTTTTTTTTTTCTTGTTTCTTAAATCGCACTTCTCTGAAAATGGAGAAGTTGAGTTTCTAAGCAAAAAATCGCTTTAGCTTTATGTCTCCTTGATTTCTAAGTTCTAGAAATGAACTAGGGAAAATGATAAATATTTCAAAGAAAATCTATGCAACCTGTGCAAAGAAAATTGATGAAACCTAGTGGTAGCAAACAGACTAGATCCTATTTTTCCTGACTTCAAGTCTGATTTTTTTTTAATGTTTTTAAGAAGACTTGAATTAGGGTTCAATAAATTGTGGGTCAAATAATTTCCATGTGCAGAATAATTATTTTTCTCCTGTCACAAATTCCCATGGGGTTGTCTCTAAGACTAAGGTGGAATGGAATAGTACTTGACAAGATGTTAGAAGAGGAAGCAGGAAGCAGAAGGGAAGGGTTTGTCAAACTAGAATATCATTCTTCTCTAGCAACCAGAATGGAAGCAACTACATCTATTTCAATATGACCTACTCCAGCTCATGTGAAAGAGTTGGGCTGGGAACCTTGGTTACTCTAAGATGTTCTTCCTGTCTCAAGTGGACTCAAAATGAACATTTATAATAAAAATAGCGGATATTTTATATACACCATCAATCAGTATCTGAAGACAAGCTGGGGACTATATATTTTTATTTATGTATATATAAAGTGGCTAGTCTCATCAAGTAAATGGTATGAATGGCTGGAAAAATTATGCCATTTCTTAGGTTATCTAGAGATAGATAATCATGAACATGAACAATTCTCCTATGTTTCCTCTAGCATTTATGTTTGATTTATTAAATATTCATTATTATTCCTTATATACATGTATATATATTCATAAATATATACCACAGACATATAGATAGATGTGTAGATAGATAGATAGAAATTAAAGTGTTAGCATGGATAGGAGAGAAGGGAACACTTTTACACTGGTGGTGGGACTGCAAACTAATACAACCTTTTTGGAAGGAAGTATGGAGAACCCTCAAAGAACACAAGCTAGACGTCATTTGATCCTGCAATCCCATTGCTGGGCATTTATCCAGAAGAAAAAACAATGCTTTACCACAGGGAAACTTGCACTAGACTGTTCATTGCAGCTCGATTTACAATCATCAAAATGTGGAAACAGCCTCAATGCCCACCAACACAGGAATGGATTAGCAAGCTCTGGTATATGTATTCAGCAACTAAAAAAGATGGAGACTTTACGTCCTTTGTATTAACCTGAATGATCTGGACCACATTATTCTTAGTAAAGCATCACAAGAAGGGAGAAATAAGAATCCTATGTACTCAATTCTTATATGAGGATAATTAAGGTCCTAGTACACAGTGAGGGGTGGGGAATGGGGAGAAAATGAGTAAAGGAATGAGTAAAGGAAGGAGGGAGAGGGTGGGGGGACAAAGGTATGGTATACCTTTTGGTGGTGGGACACAATTATAAGATATATCTTGTATCCCTTATAATTGCAGAAGTCAAATGCAACTTGAGTATTACAATTGTAATACCGTTTTTACCTTTCTTACAATATATATGCTTTTTGTGGCATTCTTCGTGTGCGTGTGTGTTTGTGTATACACATACAGTAGAACTTCCATAGTTGACTACCTGGTTCTTCTCTACATTGACCACCCCTTCAAGATGATTTAATTTTAATAGACCAGATATGTACCATATGGACATGTCAGTACAGTAGACCTAGTTCCTTATGTTGACCACCTCTATATGTTGACCAGTTTGTTCAGGCCCATGGATAGTCAACTTACAGAGGTTCTACTGTATATATTTTTAAATGAGAAACATGGCACTATATCCAGATAAATTACCAAGTATCTCTGCCATCTTTGCACCCACTATATCTTATGAGGTCTGATAATTAAGTTCATGACTGCATCCTAGAAAATATGCTACACGCCTCTTTGCTGACATGGTCACCTTAAAAGTACTCCCTTCGGGAAGCTATGCACCAACATAGTGCCTGGTCCACCCTTCAAAGCAGTTTTGGAACTCTTTTTTCTGCCATGGCCATCAGAGTCATCATCTTATCATCCTTAATATCCTGGATGCCATCAAAATGTCTTCCTTTCAGTACTTGCTTTATCTTTGGGTAAAGAAAAAAGTCATTGAGTGTCAGATCAGGTGAGTAGGTAGGGGATTCCAATACAGTTATTTATTCACTGGCCAAAATTCCCTCACAAACAGTGCCCTATGAGCTGGTGCACTTTCTTAATGCAAGAGCCCCATGAGTTGTTGGTCAAGATCTTCAGTTACAATTTTCCTAACTATTTCTCTATTGGTGTTTATTTGCCCTACTATGCTTCTCACAGACAGCTAATGACTTTCACACACAATTTGATGACTTTCTGCAACATTTTCATCAGTTATGCTTATTACTGGCTGCACTGACCCTTCTTCATCGGTTACACTTTCTCTCACCTCAGAAAAATGTTTAATACATTTGTATATTGCCCTTCATTACATTATCTCCATAAATTAGGACTACCATGTCCCTGACTTTACTTCTACTCTTGCTTAGTTGAATAAGAAATTTATAAATGTTTGTTTATTGTTCTAATTCAAGCTCAGCTATTCTCACAATGATACACAAAAGCACATAATAACAATAATGACCACTACTCAGCAAGACAATGTCAGATGTTGACACAAACTGAACTGTAAGACAGTGATATACCAAGATCATGAAACCTTACTGGGTTGTTTGTATAGTACTGCCAATGTAAGCACATGGTGGCAAGTTCATGAACTTCATTATCCGTCCTTGTATATGAATTTATTTTATTCTCAATGACTGAGCCATGGAGATAGGAATATTAATTTATTTTTGTTACACATATTACTATGCATAAAGTTACTGTCTAAAAATCCATTCTAATATACAGACAGTAATAGAGAAAATGATAAAATCCAATATATGAGTTTGTAATTTAGTTGGGGAAATTAGTCTCAATAATGTTCCTGTGAACATACTCATATCCTAATACCTGTATTTATTAATGTATTACTTTACATGGAAAAAAAGATTTTTATTTTTATTTTTTTTAGAGAGACAGAGTCTCACTTTGTTACTCGGGAGAGTGCCATGGCAACACAGCTCACAGTAATCTCCAGTTATTGGGCTTAGGCAATTCTCTTGCCTTAGCCTCTTGCGTAGCTGGGACTACGGGCACCCTCCACAATACCCAGCTACTTTTTTGTGGCAGTTTGGCCGGGGCTGAGTTTGAACCCGCCACCTTCAGTATGTGGGGCCAACACCCTACCAACTGAGCCACAGGTGCTGCCTGGAAAAAGAACTTTTTAGGCATGATTAATTATGGATCTTAAAATGAGACAGTTACCCTGGATCATGCAAATGGACTCAGTATTCTTAAAACAACAAGAGTCCTTGTAAAAAAGAAATAAGAAAGTAAGTACATTAGAAAGTGAAGTGGGAAAATTGTAAATCCATATACAAAAGAATAAAATTGAAGGCTTATCTTATACCATATTTTAAAAGTGTTGCTCAATAGATTAAGAAATTAAATGTAAATTCCCAAACCATAAAATTACCAAAATAAATTATAGGAGAAAAGTTCAATAATTTCTTGGATATAACCTCAAAAGGACAGACAATAAGAGCAAAAATAAATAAGGAGGAGTGCATTAAACTAATAAAACTTCTGCATAGCAAGGGATAATTAAAATAAAAAGACAAGGCTCGGCGCCTGTGGCTCAACGGGCTAAGGCACCAGCCACGTACACCCGAGCTGGCGGGTTCAAATCCAGCCTGGGCCCGCCAAACAACAATGATGGCTGCAACCAAAAAATGGCTGGGTGTTGTGGTGGGCGCCTGTGGTCCCAGCTACTTGGGAGGCAGAATCAGGGGACTCGCTTGAGCCCAGGAATTGGAGGTTGTTGTGAGCTATGAAGCACTCCATCCAGGGTGACAGTTTGAGGCTCTGTCTCGAAAAAATAAATAAATAAATAAATAAAAATAAAAAGACAAACTATAGAATGGGAGAAAGTACTCACAAACCATACATCTGGTAAGGAGTTAATAGCCAAAATATATAAGGAGCTCACACAACTGAATAGCAAAAACACAAATACCCCATTTAAAAAATGGGCACTGGATCTGAATAGATATTTTTCCAAAGACAATAAGTAGGTATATGAAAATGTGCTCATTATCAGTAATCATCAGAAATATAAAAACCACAATGAGATACAGCATTATACCAATTAGAATGTTTTTTATCAAAAAGACAAAAGATAACAAGTGTTAATAAGGAGAAAGGAAACAGGTGTAAGAGTACGAACTGTTACCTCTATTGTGGAAAATAAGATGCAGATTCTTTAAAAACTTAAAAATAGAACTACCACAGGATCTATAAATTCTACTGGGTATACCAAAAGAAATGAAATGAGCATCTCAAAGTAATACCTGCACTTCCATGTCATTGTAGCATTATTCATAATAGGCAATTTATGGAAACAGCTAAGAATCCATGGATGGATGAATGGATTAAAAAATGTGGTGTATACGTACATGTATGTATAAGCACATGTGTGTGTATATATATATGTATATATGTGTGAGTATGCATACACATACACATACTGAACTATTAGTCATACATAAAAAATAAGGAAATCCTGCCATTTGCAATAACATCAATGAACCTGGAAGACATGATAAGTAGGATAAGCCCGATATAGAAAGACAAATACTGTATGCATGATATCGCTTATATGTGGAACCTTAAAAAGTGGAATTCATAGTAGCAGAGAGTAAAAACGTAGTTTGCCAGGAGCTGAAGGGTGGGGGCAATGGGGATGTATTGGTCAAAGGGCGTACACTTTGATTTACAAGATGAGCAAGTTGGGAGATCTAATGTACAGTAGGGGAGGTGATAGATGTATAATTAATTTGATTGGGATAACCATTGCACAATTGATATGTATATCATATCATATACATATTTCATATGAATAGTTTTTTCAATTTTTTATAAACTTTGAGATTCATATGAGGGTACAAGCTATCAGGTTGCATTTTTTGCATTTCCTTGGTAAAGTCCAGGTTATAGTTGAGCCCTTCACCCAGGAGGTGTGCCATGTGCCCTTTATTGTGCCCATTAGGTGAGAACACACCAAACCTCCTTTCCTTTCTTCTCTCACCACCCTCTCTCCCCTCATTTGAATTTAATTGTGTTTTTCTCTTGTATATGTTTTTTCCATTTAAAAGACCTCATCACCCAATATCATCACACTGGGGTCCAGGGTTCAACTTATAAATTGGGAGGAAAGCTGGGTGCGGTGGCTCGCACCTACATCCTAGCCCTCTGGGAGGCGAGGATGGCTGGATTGCTGGAGGTCAGGAGTTCAAGACCAGCCTGAGCAAGATTGAGACCCCTGTCTACTAAAAATGAAAAAAACTGAAGCAAAAGGATTGCTTGAGCCCAAGAACTTGAGGTTGCTGTGAGCTCTGATGTCACATCTACCAAGGGCGATGAAGTAAGACTCTGTTTCAATAAACAAACAAACAAATAAATAAATAAATAATTGGGAAGAAAGACCAACATTCATACTATAAGAGAAGATTTCTTCTTTTTTTAAATTTTTATTAAATCATAATTGTGTACATTGGTGCAATCATGGGGCACAATGTGCTGACATTATATACAATCTGAAATATTTTCATTGAACTATTTAACATAGTCTTCATGGCCTTTTAATCACTATATGAAGACATTTATAATCTACATTTAGTGATTTTCACTTGTACCCTTGTAAGATGCACTGTATGTGTGATCCCACCAATCACCCTCCCTCCACCCATCCTCCCCGCCTCCCCTCCCTTGCCCCTTTCCCCACTTCTTGTGCTATAACTGAGTCTTAGCCTTCATATGAAAGCTATAAATTAGATTCATAGTAGGGCTGAGTACATTGGATACTTTTTCTTCCATTCTTGAGATACTTTGCTAAGAAGAATAGGTTCCAGCTCCATCCTTGTAAACATAATCGCTAACTCATCAACCTCCCTTTCTAATGTGGGAGTAGGTAGCTGGTGCCTAGAGGGTTGTGGAGATCAGATGACATTATGCTTAAAAAGGTTTTCAAAAAATACTTAGCACAGAGCCTGTGAGTAAGTTGGTTCTCAAAAGAGATAGAAATGATAATAACAAGAGTATCATTATCATCAACTTGCTTTAAGAAATAAATCATGTTTTACAGTTTCCCAGACTCACGGATGATCTATGTTTTACAGTGTGAAGATGATATTCTGTAGGTGCTCAGAAACATTTTTCCAGTGAATGAATATGTCATTCATGAACATGAACGAATTCATTGGCAAAAAGGATAGGATTTTAAAAATACAAAATATGTAACCAAACTGCCAACACAACCTGGCATGTGACCTGAGATCCAGCCTGGGCTGCTCTTGATAAAACATAGTAATTTTCTGCAAAAATCATCCATTTTCCTCTCAGATTGTAAGTTCTCCTTAGTTGCTTTCTCAGACAGTTCTACCTGTATGTTTAAGTTTCATATCTGATATGAATTACTAAATCCATGATTTTCTCCTTTTATTTGATAGTTATATTTAGTCATTAGAATACTTTTCTAGGTGGCAATTTTTAGGAACATGTAAATTTATTTATTATAATGGACTGTCCTTCAAAAAGAAGACCTGTACTTAAGAAATTGGCTAATATATACTGATATACCCTAGTTCTGCTTTTAACCTCAATAATTAAATCATCAAACCACATCTTCTACACACAGGCACGAGCACAGGTGCACATATCCACACACACTTTAGTGGTTAGGAATGGGGGGTCTTAGCTGTGGACTTGTAAGGTATTATATCAAAG
Source organism: Arctocebus calabarensis (assembly GCA_963573935.1). Classification (NCBI taxonomy): domain Eukaryota; kingdom Metazoa; phylum Chordata; class Mammalia; order Primates; family Lorisidae; genus Arctocebus; species Arctocebus calabarensis. The sequence continues at coordinate 8,010 of CAUYON010199679.1, forward strand.
AAAGAAAATGGGAGAGGAGAAAGAAGTATTAGCAGGCTAGAGAAGAAATAAGCAGATTTAGAGAGAAGGGGGGAAGAAAGCGAGAAACAGAAACTATGGATTAAGAAGTGCCCTGTATGGTGGCTTCTAATGACAGTAGCATCTTAAGATCTTCTGAGCTACTTCATTGCTTAGCACTGAGGTCGGTACCCACTAGGCTCTGCTCTGAGCACTGATATGAGTTTCCTCATTTAATTTGAGAAAACTGCACCATTATCTCCACATATAGAAAACTGAGCATCAGAGAGGTTAAGCAATTTGCCAGACCTTATATAGCTCGTAAGTGTTAAGATAGGACTTTACCCCAATAATCTGGAGCCATAGTTCATGCCCATCACCTCTCATGACATCTCTAATGCTGTGCTGCCTTGTGGGTTTAGTTGCAATGAACGTTGGTAGGGTGCTTGCTTGCTCTGGGCAGGACACTGTGCTAGGTGCTGGGCACACAACAGTAGAGGACCAAGGTCCTGCCCGGGAGTGGGGAGCAGCCGGAGGTAGGGGTGCTACAGGACATTGGAGGAAGCCAGAAATAGACCATTATAACACGGTTTAGTAAGTGCTTTGACAGAGGGAAGGGGTGCCGGCAGCTGTACACAAAACGAGAGCAAGTCACAGGAGACTTCTTGCAGGGAAGGAGCTAGAGTTGGGCTTGATGGATGGTGGGGGAGTTGGACACCAGACATGGAGGAAGGAAGATGTTCCAGGGGGAGGCCTGGAGAACACAGTGCTTGCAGGGTACTAAGGTAGTTCAGAAAGGTAAGATGAGAAGAAAGGAATAATTAGCTTGAATGTGGAAATTGTTTCACAATGCATGCACCTAGCAAAAATTATGTTGTGCACCATAAATATAGATAATTTTTATTTTCCAACCATATGTCAATAAAGATAGGAGTAAAGGAATGAGGAGGAAAAGGCGAAGTTTGGTGTGTAGTTAGAAGATCTAATAATGAAATGTTCTAGCTCTGACAATTGTGTTTGTCTTTTGGGGGAGACAAGAGACATCCCGTGGATTGACTACCACAACAGCCCATCCACCTGCCAGTGTTTCTCTGAGTGCATGCAGAGGCTCTGACTCAAACCAACCAGGCCTGGGAGCAGGTGTCAGTAGCTTTTTAAAGTGAGAACCACTATGGAAAAAAAAAAAAAAACAATCTTAGTATACCGCAGTGGTCGTTAGATTTTTGTGGGTATCAGGATCACCTGGAGGACTTGTTGAAACACCAGTGACTGGGTTCCACTCCCTGAGTATTTCATTCCGGAGGTCTGGAGTGAACTCGAGACCTTGCATCTCTAACAAATTTCTGGGTGTTGCTAATGCCTCGTGTTGGATGCACACACATGCTCTGTCTACTGAGCAGAGTTTGAGTGTGAAGCCATGAACTTGACCAAAATTATTCGGGTGATTCTTGGTTCATATTAAAATTTGAAATTTCCTGGGAGGAAGAATTACTAACTTTCTAGTCTTCTTCACTATAAATGCTCCCTTAACTTTTAAATCTTTTTGTACAAACATATAAGAAAATCCAACCCAGATATTCTTGATATTCTGGCTCACTTTTGGTATGTAAGGGGTGAAAATATGGTGATTTGCAGGGTTCTTTGCAAGTTTAAATATCAGCCCTTTAAAACTTCTATGTGCAAAGCAGGAAGTTACTTGTTGCCCAGAGCAAACACTTGAGCCGAGAGTTGGCCCCTTTGGAGGGTTTTAGAGCTATGGCTTTTGAGCAAGTTTCTCTACTGAGAAGAGTCTGTGAGTCTTTACAAAATGGGCTACTAATGTGGAAATAGGAGACATGTGTCTCTGAATGTGGCCCAACTCGTGAAGGCTGAAATATATCACGAGTGCTGCTGTTTCCTCCTTGATAAATAAGACAGGAAGAGGCTGGAAATCCGAAATCCTCCGGAGCAAGGAACGTTTGGAAGGATAGATAGGTTCTATGTGTTTACTTTCTTCTTTGCTTACAAAATCCACCAAAAAATAAACAAAACAACCCACCCCTGACACCCCCAGCTATCTTCTTTAATGTCATGGTCACAAACTAAATTTCTCACACCAAAGGTTTAGAAAAAAGAGATTAATGTAAAAAATAGTAGGTGGATGAATTTAATCTTTAACACAAGAGAATGGTAAATCAGAGTTTGGCCCCCAGGACTTGAAATATAGTTGTCCTTTGGAATATGTATGGAATTGGTTCCAGGTTGCCCCCTCCCTCTCATATGCCAAGATCTGCTCATACTCAGGATCAAAGAAGTTGGATCTGGAGAACCTGCACATACAGAAAGGCAGCCCTCCATCTATGTGGGTTCCACGCCCCTGGAATACTGTACTTTTTGTTTTGTTTTGTTTTGTTTTGCAGTTTGGGGCCAGGGTTGGGTTTGAACCCACCACCTCCAGCATATGGGGCTGGCACCGTACTCCTTTGAGCCACGGGTGCCTCCCAGAATACTGTACTTTTTGATCCACAATTAATTGGGTTGTGGAACCTGCAGATATGAAAGGTCTAGTGTACTTATTTGTTTAAAAATCCATGCATAAGAGGAGCTTCACAGTTTAACACTTGAATAGCTCACCATGCTGTTCAAGAATCAGCTGCAGTTGCAAATCATAAGAAACCAAGTTCCTGTTAGGGTTTTGTAATCAGTCTAGTAGCCTCTACTCCTCTATCAATTAATATAGCATTGAAATACAAACACCATTCAGAATGTCTGGAAGTAACTAGAAATCCTCTTTCATTCCTCACGCTTGCAATCCCAGCAATATGGGAAACTGAGAAGGGTGAATTTGTCTGAGCTCCTGAATTCGAGACCAACCTGAGCTACAGTAAGACTCTGTCTTTACAAAAATAGCCAGGGACTGTGGCAGGTGCCTGTAGTCCCAGCTACTTGGGAGGATGAGGCAAGAGGATCACTTGAGCTCAAGAGTTTGAGGCTAATGTGAGCTGTGATGCCAGGGCATTCTACCGGGGGCAAGAAAGTGAGACTCTGTCTCAAAACAAAACAAACAAAAAACCTCAAAGTGGTTTAAATTTCATTTACCACCTCAATTACATATAGAAGAAATGAGCTAAATATGTATTTGAAAATTTTTCAATGTATGCAATTTTTCAGATTTAAACTGTGAAATTAATTAGCTGAAGCTCCCCATTCTGTATCCTCACAAACAAAATTCAAACTTTACTGAAAATCACTTTTGAATTTTAAAACAATAAGTTCAAAGGAAATTACAAAATCTAATTGGAATCAACAGTGATTGTATAAAAAGGAAATAAACAGAAAACTACTTTTATTGAGACAGAGAAATAATAAACTTTTATTAACTTAGTTTTTCCCCTCATTTAATTCTCTGACAGATTTTAGTTGAAGTCAACTACACTGACTTAGTTGTCTCCTTATTTACTGTGTGTATTCATAAATCCTCCCAAGCCTCTCAATCCAGAGGTCCCCGCCATTTCTTATGCCCCACCACATCTCTGAGCTCACCTTGGTGGCAACCCCAGCTTCATTCCCGCCTGCCCTCCATCCAAATACCTTGAGACTGAACTGTCAACAGACAATGTTAAAGCAAGGTAGAAGAGAATCATTAATTTGAGGAAGCAGGGATGAGTTCCTGGGACTTGTTTTGACATACACAATCAGAACAATCGGAGGAATGAAAACATAAGGCCAATGTTGGGGAGAGGGGAGGGATCCCTGTAAAGCATTTTGTGGTAGAACATACGTGGTTGTCTCCAGTCTAGTGTTTTTCAGAGTTTGGTTGGTACAAGGGTTAAATGGTCAACTGGAAAACTTGTTAATAATGAAGATTCCATTCTGAGACTCCTCATGGAGACTGTAGGAAAAATGTCTTAGGCAGGGCCCTGAAATCCTGGTGAGTGGACACCCCCAGGGATTATTAAGCCACCTACCTGTGTGAATCACTGTCACTGAATTAAAGTGCTGATCCCTGCCCACCAAGACACTACTTCCAGTGAGGAGGTAAATGCCAAGATTTCATCAAAGGTTTAAGAGAAATCTCACATTCCGGTTGGCTCATCTACCAGAATCTGCTTCCTTTGTGACAGCAATTCCAAAGTTTCTTAATCTCATAGGATTCCTGGGTGAGAGTAAAATATTACAGAAATAAGACGAGTCTTACTTGCCAGTCAACAGTGTTCATCAAGAATTGGAGGAATGTGGGAGGCAGCCACCATACTCAGGGGCCACTCATGAGCTGATGTGTGGTGGGGTCTGAGGCCAGCGTGAGGGAAGGAAAAAGAGGAAGATGGTCTCGAAGCACCCAGAACACTGTCCGTCTTCTAGGAAAGCACTTAGAGAGTATTCATTGGAATTTGTTCTGCAGGAACATAAAATTAAACTGTAAATCATGTTTGTTCACGAGCTTCATGGGATAAAACACATTTCTGGTTATTGCTAGCTCCTAATACAGCAGTCTCAGCCTTTATTTGAAGTCCAGCTTTTTGCAGTTTGTTACTTGAAGTCAAATGCAATATGAAAATATTTGATAGATAGATAAATTCCAGAAGTAATTTATAATTGTTCAATGACATGTGATTCTACATAGCATGATGAAATCTCACACTGTCTCATGCCATCTCCCCTGGAATGTGAATCACCCTCCTGTCCCCGCCTGTTAGCCACTCAGTAGCCATGTTGGTAACCAGATGGTCTGGCCCGATCCCCTAGTGCCTCCATTTAAGTCAACTTTATTTGACACGTAATGGCCTGGCAGTGTAAGAGCAGTGGTGCAAGTACATTTTTATAATTATTCCATTTTATTTATTTAATTAGTGACTGTTGTTCATTTCTTAATGTGCCCAATTTATAAAGCAAACTTTATTATGGATATGTACATACTAGAAAAACCACCGTATGTATGGAGTTTGGTACTACCTGCAATTTCCAGAATCCCCTAGAGGTCCTGAAACGTGTCTCCCACAGATAAGGGGAGACTGCTGTCTTGCCTTGAAACTAAAACAGTGACTGATGAGGGGACTTTACTTGAGAGGCTAAGATGCACCTGCCAAGGCGAGAGCCACAATTAGCCCAAACTGCTCTGTTTAATCCAGATGAGAAAACTGAGGGTCCGGTGGAAAACCCAGTGGCTTGAGATCTGAGCCAGGGCGGCTGCACAGGGATGTGTCAGGGTGCAAATGGGATTTCAGTGGCAGGACACAAAAAGGGGCTCATGCCATCCACCACTGCTCATGCGCATACACCCATACACACACACACACTTTATTGTCCTCACATTACTTTGTTTCTTCACAGAATTTTTGCTCATCTCATATAGAACTTTTTTTTTTTTAATTGTATTTTTGTATCAGTCAAGGTTCTGGCAGAAAGGAAATGACACTCTTGAAGCGGCAGTTAGGGATGGTAATCGTCAGTAGGGACTGGAGCATTCCGAAGCCATCAGTTGCCTCCCCTTAGGAATAAGGAGGTGGGTGAAGGAAGTGTCCAAGGAACCTGCCTTGATCTATGGCGGGGGGAGAGCAGGGGTCCCCCCGGATCTGCGGTGGAGGGTAGAGGAGCACAGCCCCCGCAGAGCTGCATGTGGCAGGGGAGGAAGGGAGTGAATACCCAGCTCCATTTGCCTCCACCCTACAGTCTCCCGCTGGGGTAACCCACTCGCCCTGGTTCCCACTGTCCTCCTGGAAGGCAAGGCACAGTGGGGTGTGTGGTTGGTCTCCAAGGGCAGAAAAGAGGAGAGATGAACCTGGGAGAGGGGGGTGAGCAGAGGCTAGTCAGCGTCTCCCCCAACTAAAATGCAGACTTCTCATCCTCAGTGCCAAGAATAGTCTAGTGTGTGTATTTCAGCGGCTATTTGGTGAAGGAATGATATACGCACGACCTGGAAGAGAGACACTGGGGGAAGATGTAAGCAGCCTCCCAGGTGTGTGATGGAAACCCATCCTGCCATTATCATGGGGTACAATTACATTCAACCGTGCTCATTATGCTTTCCTAGCAGGGGCATTTTGAGGGGGGCAGGTAGGACAGGCAGACCTGGAAGCAAAGATGAGAAGATACTTGACACCAGGATCATACACGTATTCTATTGGGTTACTTGGAAGTTTGCTTTACAGATTTTTAAATCATATTCTAGAAGCTGGAGTTTGTGAACAATAAATGGACTTTGAGTAAAGACTTCAGAACTGTGTGGCCAAAGGCACAACTGCCAAGTGTGAAGGTTAATGCTCTGGCTTCTATGGCTGCTAGACACAGCTAGCTGTGTCCCGGGAAGACACGTCTTGGGCTTGAGACAGCTCTGGGTTCCATCTTGACCAACTCAGCCCCTCTGAGGCTGACTTTCCTCATCTGTAAAATGAGGATGTCAATGGTTCTTATTTCACAGAGCTATGAGGGTTGCCCAGGACCTGACACTGTGCCCAGCATGCATTAGTAACCGTTAGGATCATTTCTTGTACAAGACGAAGTCTCTAATTGTAAGAGACGAGTGGAAACTGTTGCTGTGGTTCTGCTTTCCGGCTACAGCCATTTATTCTGCATTCTTGATTAGGGAGAGAGGTCAGGCGGTAACAGGACAGCTCGTCCCAGAGGACAACTTCACCCCTGTCCCCCAGCAAGGCTTCCTGCTTCCTTCCTTCAGGGTCAAGTGGAGCCGAAGCTGGTTTCTCTTCTGACCCAGGTCAACAGCATGTACCACACTTACTTCTTTATTTCAGGTGGCCCTGGGGGCTTGGAGCTGCACTCACAGAGATCATTGCAGCCCTTCCTTCCTCTGGATAGGGGACATGTTTCCAGATGGAACTGAAAGTGGGAGCAGGTGGGGCATTGGGGGAAAGGGAGAAGGGAAAGATTAACTGCTCTTGGAGGTGATAGGCAATGCGTCAGTGAGGGATTCGAGGGGCCAGTCTTTTCCATGGTTCTGGCTCCAGTTCCGTTCCAGTGGCAAGTTCTTCCTCTATCCTCTGGGGTCTGTGCCCCAAGTTAGAATGGATGAGGCTGGTGACAAGAGACCAGGGCCACTCATGAGATGAAGGTCTCCTGCACCTGCAGAAAGAGGTCCCAAGAGACGCGCTGGGTCAGTGGCGGGAGGGTCCCCCAAACACAGGCTACACGGTGATGCACTCAGTGTCTATGGAGAATTTGATGTCAACAATAAAACCAACTAAAGCCTTGAAAAAATGATCGCTTAAAAGCACTACCAAACAATGTCAGTGACAAAATATTCTTCCTGAAACATTCTTTGTTGGGTTAAGTTACAAACAATGGTTGCCACTGCTGGTGAGTTTCAGTCGTGTGAAGTTCCCAGTTAACCTATTTTTGTCATTGTCCTTTAACAAATGATGTATTCTATAGAGAAGATACTTCAGACAACTTCCAGTTATATGTATGTATGTATAGCATATCCTGACACAGAGGGACTCAGCTATGTAAGTTTGTTTCAAGAGTGAACTCCCAAGGGTTTGGGACTGTCTGAGCTTGCCCAAAGTGCCCCCAACCCCTCTGGAATGATACAAATCCACTGTATCTGAACAGGAGATTAAAAATAAGCAATGTTAGCATGATGGTATAAAGACAAAGAACCTCCATTCTCTGCGAGCCCCCTAAAGTTTTTATTTGTATTTAAAATGTAAAATAGTAAAGGAGAGTGCAAAGTTCGTGGTGTACTTTTTTTTACTAGGCAAGTATGAATTTTAGTTCACACTTAAATGTTTCCCTGAATTTGAGTAATATGTAAAGTGAAATGTTTTCTTTTTAGTTAATGGGGTTGTTTTGAGACAGAGTCTCTCCTGTCACCCATGCTAAAATGCAGTGACATTGTCCTAGCTCACAGCAACCTCAAATTCCTGGACTCAAATGGTTCTCCTGTCTCAGCCTGTCTGGGAGCTGGGACTAACGGCGCAGGCCACCATGCCTGGCTACTTCAATATTTTAATAGAGATGAAGTCTTGTTCTTGCTCTGGCTTGTCTCCAAAACCAGACATCAAGTGTTCCTCCCACCTGAGCCTCCCAGAGTACTAGAGTTATAGTCATGAGCTACTATGCCCGACTTCAGTTAATTGTTTTAAATCTAAAGAATGAGTCAAGAAAATAAGAACTATTACTGAAAATAATGTTCTTAAATAAAGGAGGGGGAAGTTAATGATCTGATCCAGGTGTCAAATATGGCAGCTACTCATGGTCCAGGATTATGCAGGCTGGCTGCTGTCTTCTGCACGCCAGTTTCACAAAGGAGAGAAGTGTGAGAATGTGTGTGGAACCGTTTTTCTCTTGTGGACTAATTCAATGATTCTCAGAAAATGTTATGATTTTAAATATAGACATACACTTAATTTTGCTCCAGGTAGCACACATAAATAGTCCCTAGGCAGGGACTGCATTTGTAAGCTGATTCTGGCATGTGGGGCAACATGGGACCGTTTCTAATTTATAATAGTTAAGTGATCCCGGCCCTGGAGGTCATTCCCAAGACTGTCCATATTTTAATGAGAGGCCGGCAGGTTCACATGAAGAGTCCCAGATGGAGGTATGTCACAGTGTGTACACATAACGCTGCATAAAACACAAAGCCCAGATCTTAATGGCTTTAAATAGAATGGAAAAGGGAACAATTTGAGGAATTCGGGAAGAGCCTAAAAATACACGCCGTTCTCCTTCTCTTAAAGTTCCAGGTCAGACGAGGCAAGCCCCAGGGGCGTGGGTCTAGAAGAATCATGTCATTGTTGATATGTAGCTGTGTTTTGTGACCTATGTTTCAGGTCCAAAAATAGTTCCGAGGCCCTGAGAGGCAGGCTCTGATGACTAGAGAGCAAAGCAGTCAGGAAAGGAACCTTAGAAACTTAACACTTCTCACTGTGGCTGAGCGAGGTCTCAGAGCTGTGGGGGGATGGGCAATTTCCATAAAGCTTGGTGACAGTTTGTGCACTGCTAGGTCATTTCCAACACCAGAGGCAGACACTGTGGACACCTTTCTCTCCCCGCTCTCTCTTATCCCATTCATTCCTGAAAAACTCAAAAAACACAGGCTGGAATCTAGGACAACCCACCGTCAACCTGATCACAGGACCAACCAGAAGGTCAGATTGTTTCTCAGGGTTTGCCGTGATGGTGTGAAATGGAACAGTCCAGTGAATGAATAAAGAGGGTGCCTAAATGAGGGACCCCAAGGGACAGAGAACGCCGTGGATAGAGGGGCAGACTTCAGGAAGCAGAAGGGAACAACCAGCGCTTTTCCTCAGTATTAAAACAAGCTAGTTGTTAGTTTACTGAGTCATGAACATGTACAGAAATTATGTGTCCTTACATGTTCTTTGAAAATGCTTCAGTACAGGTAACAAAAAAAGGGATGCCCTTGATCCGACAAGATATTTAGTTTCCTAGTCAAAGCTGATAATTTAGTTTCTCCAGTGTTCAGCATTTCATGTCTCTGTGCTTTTATGAGGCACATTCTTCCTTCTCCCCAAGGAGCTGAACTTTAGACATTTTGATTGATTTTCATGTGTGCTTCATTTTCCATTCTCAGTACTGATGTCCCCAACTTTGTGCTTCTCCTCAGTGAGCTTATTTTTGGCCCCTGCTTGGGGCTCAATTTCAGAGCCATTGTTTTTTTCTTTTCTTCATAGACACAGGCGTCGGCCAGTCCTTTTCAAATGTTTTCCTCAAGCAAATGTTGTGGTGCCTGATTATATTATGTGTTCTTGAAAGAGCATTCAAAAAACAATATGTCATCCTGCAGAGGAATTGAGAGAAGGGTTGGTCCAGGCATAACTATTGGACAGAAGTTAAGTGCCCACATGCAGTGGCTCCTTAGGGAGGCAGGAGGCGCGCATTGAGGATGGGGGTGTACATCACAGAGATGGCTCTTCTCTGGTCAACCAGAAGGTGGTACTGACCTGACCGTGGTACCCTTATTTTGTGGGCCTTGGAAAATTTACTGAGCACATGTTACGTGCTGGGGATTTCTAGCTCTTCCTCAAAAATTACTTCCACTCTGGCTAAAAGGGTAGAGTACGTCCTTGTACATATAGGTGGACTCTTGTACCCCTATCAGCAAATGTGGGGAGCTCAGAGGCATCAATGTGCTCAGACTGTGGGGGTAAGTTAGCAACCAAAATCATGCTGTGGGTTTGCTTTTGGATGTACTATTTCCAGTAGGTACATATACCTCCATCCTAGCCAGCTGAAAAAGAGATGAGAATAAGACAAAATCTGCTCTTGATTCAATAGTTCAGATTGCATATGAAACCAGCACATTGTACCCTTTGATTGCACTTTTGTACCCAGCTGTGATTTAATAAGAAAGACAATAAAGCAAAAGTACTAATTGAACACCTGTGCGTTCCTCATTGCAGTTACCTACCCTGTTAGTTCATCTTTTCTAACCCCACTTCCAAGTTGGTCACTTTAATGATTTCAAAAACTAATAAGTAATTTTAAAAATATCAAGTCATGAGTATTCAATGTCTTTCTATCTTAAATACATCCTTTACCCAGGTACATAAATTCCACATGAATAAAATTAAGGGAAGTTCACCAACTAGTATGGGAATCAAAACATAAATCTCATTATGTTTCAATAACTGTATTTCAATATAATTATTTTCCCTTGTAATCCTGTGTATTCCCTTCTATACATTTACAAATCTTTCTTTGAGAAAGTATTCATAATGTCTTACCAGATGGCCAAAGACATCCATGCCACAAAAATTGTTTTTAACTCTATTTTAGTCATTTTTTTCAACGAGAGTCAGTGAGATGCGAATCCTTTCAGTCTGTGTCCTTCTGAAAATGGTTTTATTTTGCTTTCATTTGTGAATATTCTTTCAAGTATGTTCACAGATGAGGTGCTCCTAGAAGAAAGCACAGGGGAGGAAGGGCAGTGGGGTCCTGGGCTGAGTCTGGGGCACACTGCGTTTTAGGCATCGGGTGGGGAAAGAAAGGCTACCACGGAGTTCAAGAGGAGGGACGTTCAGGGTCCCTTTCAGGCTCGAGAGGAGCACCCCCAGAGAGAGTGTCACAGAAGGCACAGAATGTGGGATTTCAAAAGGGAAAGGAGCAACTGCTGGGGTCTGATGGCGCTGCAGGGTCCAGGCAGGGGAGAAGGGCAGCATGAGGACCGGGGTGACCAGTCTGGGGGCAGCACTGATGCGGAAGGCGGGAGCAAAGATGATTTGACTGACTTTGGGGCCAGAGTAGCAGGGCCAATGGGCAGAGACAAAATCGAGTGGTTCAGCTCTGTGGTTAAGATTGGCTGTGAATGAGAAGAGAAAGGTATTATAGTCAATAGGGGAAGGAGAAGGAAATATGTCAAAGGACAGTTTTAAAGAGAAGATTCTGGGCATATTTGTGCACCTATGGGATGTTTTGGTGCCAAGGGAGTAAGAGGGGATGGAACCCAGAGCCACAGAGAAGAAAGCCTGCCGTTGGGGGGAGGGGGGGACGGCGCCCTCTCCTCCTGCCCTGGATGGAAGGCGCGGGTGCAGGTGCAGGAAGGCTGACAGTCTCCCCCGAGGAAGATGAGCCTTTAATTTAACTGCTTGCTCAACAAGAATACCAGGAAGACTTAGGAGAGAAGAGATGGTGTGAAATGGTCATTTTGAGGAGTGAGGAAACTAACATAACAGGATTGCTGAACTACGTGGCTATAATAATTGCACCGGGGAATAGCAGAATGATTTAAAGGCTGCACGCTGGCTGCTAAGACCTGCTCTCTGAGAATCCTTCCCCACCACCCCAATTCCACTGCTCTCTCACCCTCGCTCTCCTAATTAGCTCTTCTGTCTTTCCTAGTAAACCTTCTTTACCAGCCGACTTTAATTCACACTAATGTGGAGCTCATTGGATTGGAAAACAGACACTCTGTCAGCCTTTCAAAGGGGGTTGAGTTAAAGGAGAGTCAGCTCCTTTGCATAAAGCAATTTACCTCTGAAAGTGTAAGTTTAGGAATTGGGGGAAGGCAAACATAGTTTTTTTCCCATAGCTTCTCAAATCCTGCCACAGAAGTGACCTGGCAGGATTTGTTCCCGTGTCACCTGGCATAGTATTTTTCAGGCCACCATGGTGTCCTTCCCTGCACATTCAGTTCAGCCGAATCAGTGAGAAAGAATCACTTAACTATATTCTATATTCCTCCAGGAAAGAACAGAGGCCCTGGAAAACCTGGGCTACTTTATTCGTGTTATTTCTTGCTCTAATTAAATCATGAACCATGACTTCCAAGGAAAAGACTACCAGTTTAATTCAAGTTTGATACTGCCTTTTTCTCCACTCAGAAATCACTACTTTATCATAGACATTAGGTTTATGGATAACCACTCTATCCATACCAGTGAGATTGTTCAAGATTTTTGAAATGAGTGGGAAAAGCATCTTAACAGTCTTCCTAGGGAGTGAACTGTCTTTAGACCTGTAGTTAAACTTCTGTTGCACACTTACATTATGTTGATCAAAAAAAGAAGAAACTTACCGAATCTATGACCTTTAAAAATTTTACAGCACACCTAAGATCCTCTCTGGGCCCACAGGTGCGCCAGGGCAAACGACTGAAAATCACGGGTATGGAGGGAGGCTCTCACACACGAGGAGGAGTGGAATACACATGTTGCCCCCATAGAGAGAGGAATGGATGGGAGAAGAGTGGTGACCACAGGGGAGAAGGGGAGAGACAGTAAAAAAGACAGGAAGAGGCTGGCACTGGAGGAAGTGGGCGTCTATGGAACTCCTCAATGGTGGGGTGGCCAAAGCACCTTGCTAATAACGTCCAGTCGTAACTTGGTACTTTTTTCTGGTTGTAAGCATGACTTTAATCATTCTCTCATCCCCGCATCTTCATGTTTGCATTTACTGTGTGTGGATATTTGTGGAATTCAAAAAAGGGGCTGTTTTTTATTTGCACCAACCTGGAGCAAATGACGCAGACACAACATGTGTGAGCTGTGGGAACGCTGTGTGTGGAGGAGGCCAGGCGCATGCAAACACCCTTGCCATGATGGCTAGATCTCTGAGAGGCAGGGCTCCACCACCAAAATGGTGAGTTTTGCTTGCTTCTAGAAACTTCTGTCCTCTCACATGTCTGTATGGTGGTCACCCCACTGTTCACAGTTAGTCAGGTGAGAATCGAATTGGAGCATTTCCCAAAGCCACCATGATTCTGCCTAGGGAGGGCACAACAGCTGTTCTGTGTGAATTGAGCTTCTTTCCAGCCTGGATAGGTGCAACATGCAGAAACTTCTGGAAAAAAGCTTGCTTGCTGACTTGCTGATAGTGAAGTTTTGTCTATGGGTTTGTCTGAGAAGAAAGTTTCAAGCTTTTGTTGCCTGGTGTTCTATGAAATCTGGGCCCTGGGTAAGCCGGAGGGAAGTCAGGGCTGCTGGTGCAGAGAGACTGCCCAGCAGGTGCCAGCTGGCTTCCACAGTGACGGTGTCACCCAGGAAAGGCTGGCTTGCAAAGGAGAGGCCGTCAATATTTAATGAATAGTGAGGAGGTCACTGTTGACAGACACTTGATTACCCTCTTCACTACAGAGATGTTACCTCTGCGCAGCATTTTCCCACAAAGACCTGTTGCTTCTCCTTTTATAGAAATTCTGCTGGGAACACGGCAGGGCACCGGTGTGTAGTTTAGAGTTCTGCTCATAGAGACCGGAGTTCTAAATTCCACTTCTGGCTCTAATGCTAAGGCTTGTTGGGCCCTTGTAAACCTCTGGACTTCCCCTTACCACAGGAAGATACTTGGAACCACTGATCACTGACCCCACTCGCTCCCACATTCTTTCATTCTGATTCTTATGGAAGACTCTTTAGCGCATATTTGTCTGGCAGTTTTGGCATCATTGCTGTTCACTAATCACACTGATGCATTCCGAGGAAAATATCTCTATAATCACAGACAAAACTGAGGAAAGTCTTTTTTTTTAAGGATCAAAGGAAATGCTAGGGTCCTGAAAATAACACAGAGCAATGGAATTTGAGTGGGAGATGGTCTCGTGAGGATGGAGCTGAGCAGACCCAGGCTCAGGTCTGCTGGATGTGTGCAGGTCATCCTCACGGCTGTCTGCAGTGCACAGTGACTGTCGCTGCCATGTGCCTGCACCCAGCATGCCCAATAAAGGAGCAGGGGTTAGAACAGCAGTGACCACCCCGTGTGCGTGGATGAAAGGACATGTGCACATTCAGAGGAAAAGCACAGCTTCCTTCTAAATAGTTTCTCTCCAGGGCCCAGACAAGAAGGAATGCCCAAATCCTCAAATACCCTGCTTTCTCCATGGCACTGGCTGAGTGGGGACTTCAAAAGAGTCAGTGATGAATTTGGTCCGTCCCTGACTGATAGGTGAATAACAGCTGAGGCATGGGGGCAGGCATCAGGGAGGGCTTCCTGCTCCATGGGTGGTGTCACCTCTGAGAACTAAAGGTGGAACATGCAGCCTGGGGTGGTTCACAGGCCTCTGAGTGGTGGTCAGGACTTCCCAAGGAAGGGTAAGGGTCAAAGAGGGCTGTTGATGACACCTGCACGGAGCCCTACCTCAAATCTGCCTCCGCGCCCATGCTGCTTTTCCCTCATAAAGGAAGAGACAAGAGTTCTAGGAATGGATTCCAGAAAAGGGTTCCACTTGGAGTTGTTTGGGTTCCAGCAGAAGCTGGGGTCATCACTAAAGCAAGTGCCCTGGTAGAAGGAGGCTGTCAACTGTGTTCATTTGGATCAAAAGAGGGAAGCTTTGGGATCTGCTACAGCCAAATAACATCGCTCCCTGAAAGATGTGTACACAACGATGTCATCACACCATGTGTTGTTAGAAAGGACACAGGAGCAGGGAGTGCAAAGAAAACCTGAGTGGCCGCAGCTGAGCACAGCATGACCGATTCCATTAGTGGAGACTCTGCCAAAATATACACACAGAAGATAAGAATAAGGCCATTTGTATACTATAAAATGGCTCAATTATTGGTTGGTTCCTTCCTTGCATGAGGATAGGTCAGGACCAGAAGAGATTTTTCCTGGCCTCAAGATAGAAATACCCAAAGAGAGTTGACCTTGGGCCACATTGGGTCAAAAGGGTTACCAACATCTGGTTGTGGATTTCAAAAAGTACAAAAGAACCCCAGGGCTTCCGGTGCCAAGGCGTGGATGTGGGAGTGTCCCACAACTTGAGCTGTTTTGTACTCTCACGTGGAATGTGCCAGGGCTGCCCCATTATTGACTGACTCTGCTTGTGTGTTAGACCTCACAATCCCCTTCTCTAAGGTGCCAATTAGGAGTCTCCTCCCCTGGGGAGCTGAGGTGGTGACTGTCAATGAAACAAAAGTGCATTACAGTGTTTTAGACATATGAACCATAATAAAGCAAGTAAGCAGAATGTGAAATAGGGTAGTCAGCAGAAATATGCCTCATTAAGCAGTGGGGCAAAAGGATGAATGAGGCAAGGGAGGGAACCAGGAGGAAATCTGTGAGAAGGGCACCCCGGCAGAGGGACCGGCCAGTGTGAAGGCTCCAGGGAAGCCTGCCTGGTGTGCACGGGGCCAACGTGGCCATAGCAACATCAGTGAGGGAAGAGGGAAGCCAAGAATCAAGGGGGTAAATGTTGGAGCCGGCAGAGACACAGACCACATGAGTCTCACCAGGAAGACTTGCCTTCTCACCACCGGAGATGGGAGTGCAGGAGGGGTGAGCGCAGGTGGACAGCATGTAGCTTGTATAAGGACCATTCTAAGCCCCGTCTTGACGCAGACTGTGAGGAACCAAGTGGAGATGCTAGAGACCAATTACAGGCTATGGCAACAATCTAGCCAGAAGACGACGATGGCTTGGCTGAGAAGGACGGCAGTGGAGGGGTGTGAAGTGCCTGACTGCATATATTTTGAAAGTAGAGCTAACCAGATGTGATGGCAAATTAAATGTAAAGTGTGGAAGGGAGGACGCAAGGGCGACTCTTAGGGCTTTGGTCTGGGTAACCTGCAAGGATGGAGACGTTCTTTGGAATAAGGGAGATAGTAGTATGGGACCTGCTAGTTTGGCAAGGAGGATCGGGAGTGGCATTTGGGACATGTTCAGTTTGAGGGGACATTCAAGTGGAGATATCAAGTAGGCAGTTTGGTATACGGGTCAGAAGTTCAGGCGAGAGGTCTGTGATATACAACTGGAAGTCATCAGCACCAAGATTTCAATCCAGACTGGCAAAGACACTCTGGGGAATAAGTGTCAATAAAATTCCCAAGACTGAGCTATGGGACACTCCAATACTAAGAGGAGGAACCAGCAGTGGAAACTGAGATGGGCAGTTTAACTTTGTTTGCTTCTATTGATAACTTACTGTACACCAGCACCATACTAGGAGCTGGGTCTGAAACAGACCAGGACCTGCCTGCAAGATGTTTACAGTCAATGCACTAAACGTTTGAATGCAGTGCGGTTAACGGTAGAAAGACAAACGTGTGGCAGTGTGGGATCAGGGAAAAGAAATACTTGCCTTCGGCTGGTGAGTTAGGGAAGTCCTTGGAAGAAATAACACCTAGAACTTAAGAAGAGATTAGAGGTTACCTGGGTGAAGAAGGGGGAAGAGCAGAGGGGTGAAACATGTAAATGTGCTAGGAAATACATACTTATTTGGTGCTGAAATTTCTGTCTGAGAAGCTCTGCTGCTGATCAGGATATACCCTGAAGTCGTTAAGAGATGCTTCCTGTCAACAAAGCTATGACAGGAGAATGAGTTACTGTGACTACATTTGCAGTTTGATTGAAGCTTAGATTCATCTTGCCACCAACTCCAGCCGTTCAGAATGCAGAATGGCCCCTCTCACAGTCATTGCCAGCTGTAACTACGACAGGGTAAAGCACCTCCATCCACAGCTCATTCTATGTTGCTGCTCAGGCCAGATGGTGGTTCCATTTTTTATTTGCTTTTGTTTTCATTGTAAAGTGTATGCAGCAAGCACAGAGTGTTCCTAACAACAAGCAGGGGACCGTGGGTGAGAGGAATTGCTCCCTGGGGAAGGGAAGGGGCAGTCAGTGTGACCACGCCTCATTCCATGTCAGACAGCCAGCTGCACCCAGCAACCCACCGCAAGCAGGAAAAAAGCATTTGCTCAGGAGCTCGCTCCCACAGCAGGCTGTTTCTTCAGGTAACGTGTATCTATTTCAAGCTATGGAATATAATCGAGAATCAGTACCTGGAAGTGGAATAATATACTTCTGTCTCAAGCCTGAGTTCTGCTGGTGGTGCTAACATGCCCTAGACAGGGAGCAGGGCAAGAAGGGAGTGTAAACCAGGCCCAGCCACACACATCTGTGGTCCCAGCTACTCAGGAGGCTGAGGCAGGAGGATCATAGAGGCCAGGAGTTCAAGGCTGTGGTGTACTATGATTGTGAATAGCCACTGCAATTCAGCCAGGGCAACATAGCAAGACGCCATCCCTAAAAAAAGGAACAGAAAAAGAAAGAAGGGAAAAGGAAGCAGCGTGGAGCAGATCGAGAGGGTAAGCTTGGAGGCCTTTGAGCCCAAGGCTCTAGAGAACAACTAACAGTTACTGAACTCTTTGTCTTGAGTTTCAGCAGAGTCTATAAATTCTGCACTGTAATCATACCACGTTCACACATCATAAAGCTGA
The DNA here is from genome assembly GCA_963573935.1 of Arctocebus calabarensis. NCBI lineage: Eukaryota > Metazoa > Chordata > Mammalia > Primates > Lorisidae > Arctocebus > Arctocebus calabarensis. The sequence goes on from CAUYON010199679.1 coordinate 25,616, forward strand.
GTCTCAATGAAGTCAACTAATGTGTACACGACTACAAAAATAAAGTAGTCTGTGCAGTTTGAATCCCTGCAGTCTAACTCTGGAGTCCTTGCTCTGACACTGCGAATTTCTCTCAAAGCAATCTTGGGACCATCTGAGTCAGACTTACTTCCAATGCAGATTCCTGGGCCACACCTCATCCATCAAGCTTTCCATAGGCAGAGCCCCAGAGGAGACCATGAGCAGCAGCATTCCCCACGCAAAAGTCTAAGAACGATTGGGTAAGAATCTATTACTTCCCATCTGTATTCTGACCTCGGACAGGGCACTGTTTCTCCTTGGGCCTCAGTTTCCTCACTTGTAACATGAGGATGGGAAGGGTCATTTCCAGCTCCACCACTCTGATTATAATTCCTCTTTAAACCCAACAGCCTGGGCGGCTCCTGTGGCTCAGCGAGCAGGGCGCCGGCCCCATATACCGAAGGTGGCGGGTTCAAGCCCGGCCTCGGCCGAACTGCAAAACAAAAAAATAGCCGGGCGCTGTGGCGGGCGCCTGTAGTCCCAGCTACTAG
>CAUYON010199681.1:0-24082 GCA_963573935.1 Arctocebus calabarensis
CTCATTCCTTTCCAGGAGTAATTTTATTCAAAGCCTGTGGGGAGGAGTTAGAATAATCAAAATGAATACATTATTTTAAATTTTATACCTCCTTGGCTCTCTGATTCACTGTCTATGTCTTTTAAGATCTTGGAGTTTTAGCATCCCTAGATACAAATTCAAAGGATGTGAAACTATATTACGTTGTAATTTGTGTGAAATATAACATGATGCCAAATTTTTCATAGAAATGAATAGAAGCTCTGAACAAGTCTTGTGGCTATAATCTTTGCAATACCAAAATATTTTTCTAAATCCGTGGCAAAGAAGCTAGCCAAGTCAATTATCTTTGAGAGAGGGACAGAGAATTTTGCTGTTTAAAGCAACTGTGTAAAAAAAAAAAAAAAAGAAGAAGAAGCTTGTGACCTGACATTATTCTGAATGGTTAAATAAAATTCAAGAAGATTTTTATTTAGTCTGCATAGTAAATACAGGATTTTTAATGAGAGAGAGAGAAAGAGATGTATATATATTTGGTATCTACTATCTTTCAGACATATTAGTAAGGGTGATAAGAGTTAAGTCAATAAGCCCAAATGTCCATCGACCCAGGAATGGATTAGTAAATTGTGGTACATGTATACCATGGAATACTATGCAGCCTTAAAGAAAGATGGAGACTTTACCTCTTTTGTGTTTACATGGATGGAAAAGTCAATCTTAAATTTACTGGCAATTGTAAACACAGAAGTGAAATTGCAAGGCAACCTTGGGTAATGGCAAAGCAGTCAGAAAATAAATGCAACAAGTGAGGATAAAATATTTTAAAATGTATACAAGTCAATGTTTTTATAGACATAATTGTTGCAAATATTTAGTAAGGCCAGACATCAACTAGGATCAGGACCTGAGTTCACACTTAGGCAGCCTGGGACTCATTCACATAACCCGTGCCCTATGATGCCTTCCAGGGAAGGCCTTTAATGCTGCCTACAGAGCTTGGACCGTGTCTTCTGACCAGAAGTTGGTATGTAAGAAAAAAGAAATAAGGTTGACAAGTACATGTCTCAGAAGGAATATTCACCATCTTTAGGAGAGCAACATTGGAGGGATTAACTGGGAAGCTATTATAAAATTTCTGCAAGATGTGATAAAATTTAAGGAAGTAGTGATAAGAATAGCAAGAAAAGGATAGATTTGTGAAATGTTTCTACATAAAATACAACTGGTGATTGCTTTTCACAAAATTAAGAAGATATTACCATCAGTTTCATTAAATTAATGTAACCTACTGATTATTTCGTTGGTCTAGACATGTGATCCTTTAAATAGATCACAACATGTCTGCTTTTGCTTTTCTGGCTTTAAGCTCCTGGGCTTGTATTACAAGTATTAACTAATAATTCAAATACCTAAGTATACATGGAAAATAACTATTAATTAGTACCAATGGAGAGAATTATATTTGAGAGCTGCTTTAATCCACTGTTATGTCTAATACTGAGTCTTCCATATTACAATATCTCCTGGGCACTGATTTCATAGTAAATCTCTAAATTAGGAAATTGATTTTGTCAGCTGCTTGCTCCAAAAACGTTTTGTTTTTCTACTGCTCAGAGGATGTTTCTAGTCATTTCCACCTTACTTCCTACTTACAGTGCACTTTAATTTTTTTTTTCCTTTTTTTTATTTTTGAGGCAGAGTCTCAGTCGCCCTTGGTAGAATGCTGTGGTGTCACAGCTCACAGCAATCTCCAGCTCTTGGGCTTAGGCAATTCTCTTGCCTCAGCCTCCCGAGTAGCTGGGACTATAGGCACCTGCCACAACCCCCAGCTATTTTTCTTGTTGCAGTTTGGCCGGGGCCAGGTTTGAACTCACCACCCTCTGTATATGGGGCTACTGACCTACTCACTGAGCCACAGGCGCCACCCTATGGTACATTTTAAAACTACAGTCTGTTAGAAATTTCTTGTAAAGTTTGAACAGAATTATTTTTCCAAGTATGCTAGTGAGATGGGGCCAATCTCAAGAGCCTTACAATTAGGAGAGACTGCTTCTCAGTAACGCCAGGTGTTAATAGCAAGATTCCTGCGGCTCTTCATGTTGGAGGGAGTAACTGAGACACTGACCAATCAGCCTCTGTCAGAAACACCTGTGGTTATTGTGCAGCGGGAAAAGAGGACGTGGCCACGAAGCAACATACGACACTTCCGGTCAGATATTCTTGCTAAAGGAAGAGCTATGACCACCCCCAAATCCAGGTAGTGGGAAAATGCCATCCTGCTCAGGGAGCTGCATAGTATTTGTGAAGATTAGCCTATATGCCTCTGGCTACCCCCCACAAAAAAAGTTTGACAGAGTAGATTGTTCAGTAAACAAAAGCAAACAATTTTTGAGTGAATTCTAAAAGAACAACAACAACAAAAAAGTTAAACAATGTGATTGATCGTAGTACACATAGTAACAATAAAGACCTTTTTGATAATTAAAGTCACTAATCTTAGCACCAAAACAGAACCTCCCCTCATACACAGAACATCCTAAAAATTACCGTTGAAGAAATGAGACAGAAGTGCCTCTGTGACGGCTGTAGACACCCTGTTGTTTTTGTCACTCTTATATTCTCTACCCTACTGATAACAGAACACTGACTTTTATTTGGGTAATTGCCCTCCCCACAGCCTATGCTTTGGTAGAATCAAGGTACCCGCCTACTCTCGCTACCAAACCTCAGCTAATCTATATGCCTCAAGCTTTACCAGCGCCATTTGACCTCATGAGAAGGCAAATCTTAAACTCAATGATGAAAAACAGCTGGAGTGGCTGTGACAGTCCTCACCTCCTCCTATATAACCTAGTCCAATTTTGTCTTCGCATCTGTAATATTTGGTTCTCTTCCAACCAATTCCCTTTTTTTATTTGGTTCATTAGAATTAGTTTCTATTTCTCACAACCAAAACATACAATTGATACAATGACTATGTAGGATTCCGAATGACTTCCACGGGGTAAATCTGCTCGCCACTCCTGCCATCTGCCCAGATACACCTTGTCTTGTAGTGAACTTTTAGAACTTTACAGAAAAGTTAAAGTCCCATGTGCCATCCCTCATCCCCCAGCACAGAAGGAAAAAAACCATCCGTTTTGTGTTTGTCCTTTAAGGTTATTTTTCACATATATTTACAAGGTATTTTTTACATACATAGTATCATGTGGTGAGTTGTTGACTATATTCCATATTTTGCAACTGACCTTTATTGCTGCTGTTATTATTGGAAATGAACATTTATGAAAGTGCCAAAGAAGATCAAAATTATCCACAGGTATGTCAGACACAAAATACCAGAATAGATTTCTAGGCCCCACTCACTAATAAGTAGAGAACTCCTGATATTCTGTCTGTCAAGCGTGGCTACTTCTCCTGGCTGAGGTTTTCAGCAGACGTCTGGGTCAGGCAAGAAAATAGAGGAATAGGCAGGGGGCTTGTTGCTGCCCCTGAACACTTAACCACGGCAGACACCGTTCTTCCTTTTTCCATAAAAACAAAAACCTCCATTTTTACCTGGACATACAGCCACCTGAGATAAGGAACACACCTTTTAGCCTCTCAGTAGCTGGGAATATTCATGTGACTAACTTGTGCACAATGAGATCCAAGTGAAAATGTTGTGCATCTGCTAGTGAACATACTTAAAGGTGGGGAGGGGGCTAATCCCTTTTTCCTGTAGCTAGAATGCGATACGATTGCAGCTCAACTGCCATTTTGGACTTACATTGGAGGCCTCTCTTATGGATAAACAAGGAAAAGGAGCAGGTCCCTCATGCTTTGGAGCACGGACAGAGCCTCGAATGACACTATCTGGACTGCTTGCTTCAGACATAGTCATTTTTTTTTCCTTTTTATTATTTTTAGCCACACCTAATCCCAACAGAGTTCACCATGTGAAATTTGCTCACCCTCTACAAAAGACGTTGGTGTGTGATCACCTTGGCGATCAAGTTAAAATTTAACTTTATCTGCAATGTCCTAAGGATTTCCAGCAGACTATCTTACTCACATAATTAAAATGAATTACTTTTTAAACAGGCAGTAGCTGAGTCTTTTAAACAGAAGCACAAAGTAATGAAAATGAAACTGAAATGTAAGATGGGAAGTCTTCAGTTTCTGCTCATTTTCCAACTGATTTAGTCCAAGCTACTGCATGTTTCTGAACCTGAGTTTCATAATGGGCTAAATAATATATAAGCCCCTAGCAACCATAAAGGTTGTGATTTAAAGTGATCATACTGTATCATTGACCACCAAGCATCATCAATGCATCATCACTCTGAGAACTGTGGCTGTTATACCAACAATACACCAAGACCATACTGTACCCTTTCACTGTAATTTAAGCCTCACACACACAGATGTACATCATTGCCTGTTGTAAACTATGTAAGGAAGATGTATTTTTATTGCATAAATTAGGAACAGAGAAGATAATGGTCTATGGCCCCAGAGTTATTTGTAGCAGAGAAAAAAATGGGACACAAATCATCATTCTTGTAGCATGCTACACTGAGAACCTGAAACTTCTCAGCAAGAGGAAATATTGGAAAAGTAGAAAAGTTACCCCAGCATGCGTGGTAAGGAATTTTTAAATCTTTAACATGCACTACTCTTATTTAACTAAGTTTATTTGACACGCAGTGACCTGAGAAAGCTTGCTTAAATAAATATTACAATATGAGTTACTTCCTCAAGATGTGAAGTAGGTCTGTTACAAAATCTTAGGATTATTAATTTTATAAAGGCAAATACTCAATCTTTTGTTTATACTCCACTACACTTTCAAAAGAGGGGAAAAGTTATATGGATGAGTTAACTTTTACCAGCCGTGTATTATGTAATCCTACATGAATGATTCTAAACATATTCTTAATCGTCAACAATTCGGCTACTGGTTTTATGATTTAACTCTGTGTATCAGATGACTCAGGTTCACATTATGTGATGAACGCTAGAAGAGAAAGAATACATAACAAAAGAAAGAAATGAAAAACTATTAAAGTAGAAAATTTACCTTCAAGAGTTATTTTCTTTTGAGTTCACTTATTTTGAAGATAAATTGTTTCAATACATATTTGTGACATTAATTATCTTAGAATTGTAAGTGTACCATTGGGAGGATTTTAATAAACAAAGTTCAATAGATCATTAAGATGTGTTTATTAAGCAGTTTCTGCATAATCACCAAGTCACAAGTAGGATTACATCTATGTGAACAGCAACATGTTTTAGCTATTACCATTGTGCTATCTCTAGGACAGTATTTTGTACTTTCAGTTATGCTCAAATCAAGCTCCCAAGGGTCTACATTTATTTCTGCTTTAGAGATGAAGTGAGACTCAGCGAGGTTAACTATCAGAATCAGCTAGTAGTAAGCTTTTAGACTAGATTTCACTGATTCTAAGTCTTTATTCTACAATACCATGCAAAAACCTCACAATACATCAATGCATTATATTTATACCATAATATTTTTATATGATGGAAACAATGAGAATTCACTGGGAGAAAATGTAAATTAGCAGGAGTGTTGGGGAGGGCAAATGGGCAGCAACCTTCATGTGGAGGTAGGTACCCTTGGGAACTTCAGAGGAGGGTCGTCTTGAGATCTCTATGGAAAGCTAATCAGCCATAATTATCATCCCAGTCTAGACTGAAATTCCGATTAATTTCTCTGTTCAGGGGTATATTTGGTGTCTATTAAAGCCAGTGAATGCCAACATAGCCTACATTTCACATTTATACAAATGACATTCAAGTCCTTAGCACTTGTTTGAGCATGAAATTCAACCTCTCTGTGGCTCAGCTCCTGAAAATGTTTTGTGTACTCAGTTCAGGAAAATATAATGCAAAGTAAAGTAAAAAAAATAGTAGGTAAGTGAATGTGTATTATTTAAAAATCTATAATATTATCTTCTTAACAATTTCTGAAAAAGGAATTTTCAGAAATAGTTTTACTTCTCAGGGATAAATTTACTAACAACAATTTGTATGATCTGGAATAATTTAAATTTAATTTTTAGAAGCCAACATGGAAAATGACCTGCAAATGTGATAAAAATATGATTTACCATGATATATAGATTTGAAACAATACATCTAAGAAGTAAATATTTTGATGTAAAGTACATATTGCTCTATTAGGCAGAGATATGGAAATATTTTTTGTATAGGAAAACATAATACCCTTTTGCTCTTTTTATATAAATTAGAAGAGAAAAATTTCACCTTTCCTGAAATAAAATGTTTCTCAAGTATCTGTCACACTGGTAAATCTCCACATTCTTTCCCTCGATGTATCACTAGCTATCTACTCTGCATTGGTCAGTTTGGGCAGTCATAAGGAAACACCTCTACTGGGCAGTCTGGACAGAGCTCTGGAGGCTGGACGTAGGGACCAGGGGCCAGCGCAGTTGGGTTTTGGTGCAGGCAGTCTCCTGGCTTTCAAATGGCCACCCTCTTACTGTGTTCTTACCATGGCAGAGAGAACAAGAACAAACTCCCTTGTGCTTCTTCTTTTTATTGAGACAAAGTCTTTTTTTTTATTTTTTTATTTCACTGTAATTTTTTTCTTTTTTTTTTTATTGTTGAATCATAGGTGGGTACATTAGTGCAATCAAGGGGTACAATGTCCTGGTTTCATGTACAATCTGGAACATTTTCATCAAACTGTTTGACATGTCTTAAGCTGTCGCCCTGGGTAGAGTGCCAGAGTGTCATGGTGTCATAGTTCACAGCAACTTCCAACTCTTAGGCTCAAGCGATCGTCTTGCCTCAGTTTTTCTATTTTTAGTAGATATGGGGGTCTCACTTTTGCTAAAACTGGTCTTGAACTCGTGAGCTAAAGTAATCCACAGGTCTCAGCCTCCCAGAGTGCTAGGATTACAGGCATGAGCCACCACACCTGGCCTTGGTATTTCTCCTTATAAGACTAGTAATCCCATCCTGGACTCTACCCTTGTGACCTCATCCAAACCCAATTTCCTCCCAAAGGCCCTGTCTCCAAATACTTTAGGGGTGAGATGTCAATATATAAATTTGGGTGGGGAGCAGAAATACTGCAGTTCATAGCATGCTGTTTCTCATTTAAGAAATCATTTTCTACATTTTATTTATTTTCTTCCCAAGTTTGGTCTGGCTCACCTTATTACCTCCTTTGCATAACTTGGATCTACTTTCTTTCATCACGTGGGGTAAATTAGAACACTTTCACCTCCTAAAATATGCAGGATTAAGTTACGAAAGTCAGCTATTTGTTTCTTTTCAGATCTCTTTAGCAAGGTGTAATTTCCTTATTCTTTTCCTTTTCTTTTTTTTTTTTTTTTTTTGAGACAGAATCTCACATCGCCCTTGGTACAGTGATATGGCATCACAGTTCACAGCAACCTGAAACTCATGGGCTTAAGTGATGCTCTTGCCTCAGCCCCCCACCTAGCTGGGACTACAGGGACCTGCCACAACACCCAGCTATTTTTTGGTTGCAGTTTTCATTGTTGGTTAGCAGGACTGGGCCAGGCACAAACCCACCAGATTCAATGTATGTGGCTGACGTCCTACTCACTGAGCTATAGACATTGCGCCAACTACGGGCGCCTGCCACAACACCGGTTATTTTTATTGTTGTCCTTGTTTAAAAGGCCAGGGCTGGGTTTCAAGTGTATGTGGCCGGCACCCTAACCACTGAGGTATGGGCACTGAGCAATTTTTTTCTATTATTATTATTATTTTTTGAGATAGTCTCACTTTGTCACCCTCAGTAGAGTGCCCTGGGGTCATAGCTCACAGAAACCTCTAATTCTTGGGTTTAAGCCATTATCTTGCCTCAGCCTCCCAAGTAGCTGGGACTACAGGCACTCACCACAGTGCCTGGCTATTTTTAGAGATGGAGTGTTGCTCTAGCTCAAGCTGGTCTTAAACTTGTGAGCTCAGGTGATCAGCCCACCTCGGCCTCCCAAAGTGCTGGAATTATAGGCATGAGTCACCCATCCCAGCCTGCAAGGTGCAATTTCAAGCCAGATAACCACATAAAAAAGAGACCCAAATGAAATAGAAAATAGAGAGGTGCCTCAAACAAAATAGAAAACAACTTTCTGTTTCTTATTTTGAATATGAATTTATATTAAAATAATACAGTCATTTTAAGATTATTTTAACTGGCCAGGCAAAGTGGCTCACACCTATGATCCTAGCATTCTGAGAGGCTGAAGTGAGTGGATTACTTGAGCTCATGAGTTTGAGACCAGCCTGAGCAAAAGCGAGACCCTCTCTCCACTAAAAAGAGAAACATCTTTTAAAATCTTCGCTCCCTTTTATAATTTAATTTAGTTCTTCCGCTTTCTGTGAAGGGAATCACAAAATATTTATTTGTAAAACATTATTTCTTTAATTATTATTTTTCACGTTCCATAAATGCTGATGCAAGTAGCTTTACCTAATGGATTTGAGTTTTTCTCTTATGTAGAAATGTATTAGATCGTCTACTAGCTTCGTATTAGAATTGAGTACATTGGATTCTTGATTCTCCATTCTTGTGTGATATATGTATATCATGGAATATTATTCAGCCATTAAGAAAGATGAAGACAGGCTCAGTGCCTGTGGCTCAACAGGCTAAGGCGCCAGCCATGTACACCTGAGCTGGCGGGTTCGAATCCAGCCTGGGCCTGCCAAACATCAATGACAGCTGCAACCAAAAAATGGCCAGGCATTGTGGCGGACACCTGTGGTCCCAGCTACTTGGGAGGCAGAGGCAGGAGACTCTCTTGAGCCCAGAAATTGGAGGTTGCTTTGAGCTGTGATGCCACGGCACTCTATCCAGGGTGACAGCTTGAGGCTCTGTCTCAGAAAACAAAAAAAAAAAAAAAAAAGAAAGATGAAGACTTTACATCTTTTTAGTAACCTGGATAGAATGTGTATTAACCACATTCTTCTTAGTAAAGTATCACGGAATTTTTTAACTTAACTTCTCAATTTCCATTTTAGAAAAGCTGATGTTGTGTTTATCTAAATTACCAATTTGCAAAGAAAAATATCTTTGCAATATTGTTGCCTCCAACTATGAAGATGCAGATATCACTACTTAAACAGGCTTTTGAAAGGTCTCTTCATAAGGTTTCATACCATTTCTTTTCCTTTTAAGTCTTATACATATTTTAGATTTAGATTTATGTCTAAATAGGATATTAATTTGTTAAGTGGAAAGCTTATTTTCATTTTATTTTGTTGACTGTAGATAGAATAAAATAAAATTTGTGTATTATTTTGCATCACACAATTTTACTAAACCCTCTTTTATTATTAATTCCCACCCATTAGTTCCCTTTCATTTAACATGAATATATATGTATATGTTATATTTATATATTTTTGTTTTGTTTTTTGAGACAGAATCTCAATTTTGTAATCTTTGGCAGAGGATAATGGCATCATAGCTCACTGTAACCTCAAACTTCTGTGTTCAGGTGATCTTCTTGTCTCAGCCTCCCCAGTATCTGGGAGTAAATGCACCAGCCACAGTGACTGGCTATTTTTTTTTTAGAAACGTGGTTTCGCTTTTGATAGTTTTGGTCTCAAACTCTGGAGAGCAAGCAATTCACCAGCTGCGGCCTCTCAGAGTGCTGGGATTACAGGTGTGAGCTGCCACACTGGCCTCACATGAATATTTTAATTTTGTCACTAGACATTTCACTTCTGTAATTAATCACCAGATTTCTCCCAAACCTGAAACTAAGTAGAAGTTTCTCAAAACTTTTTCTCTTTCACCTTAGATTATAAAAGCAAAAATAAAATAAAATAAAATGATTAAATAGAATATTTTTGAACAAATTTACATTATAATTATTGTAAAAGAAATCAGTCCCCCTTTCCTATAGAATCGTCAACTGCACACCACCTGCCTGTACATCTTAGCCAAAATGTACAGACTCCTCTGAGACTTCATTCCACCTTGCTCACGTCCAGAAGTTCACACTGTCAGTCGGAGTCCCAGAAGAAAATGAACAGACGCAGTGTTATGGCTGAGCTACAGGGGACGCTTCCAGGGCGGCCGACCCACACCTCTGCACCTGCTCTGCGTCCGGCCCCGCCTCCTGGGGAGGCTGGAGCTCTCATGCAGCTTTCTCCCTTTGTCTCATCCTTAACCATTTCCACCAATGAGAACGTGGATGCATCACCTGCCCAACTTAAGAGATTCAAGAACAAGGGAAAAGACAACAGAGAAAAGAGGCAGCGCTGAGCACAAGTTAATGGGCGGTTGAAGGAAGCTAAGAAACATGACCAGCTGCTGAAAAGGGGAAATGTAAGCTCGTCTCCTAATCATGCCACTTCTCCACTGCAGAAAACCACAAGCGCCGGGACCCGGCAGACCGGCCTGGGGATGACACCGGCAGGGCAGAGGCAGCACCGCGGGGAAAGCCGCCTCTGAGCTGCCCACGCTGCCGGAAACTACCGTCTAGAAAAAACAGCCCCCAGCTGACAACATAATCCAGGAGGCTTGATCCCCACATTGGTGTCATTCGTGTGTGAAACAGACTGTAGTCCCAGCCGGGTTGACTCTGCAGGGCACTGAGTGACGTCAGAACAGAGGGAGGCGGTGGTGGGGGAGGTGCCTCCCCGCCCCACCTCGGTGGGCACCGGCCACGCCCCATCAGTGAACGCCACGCCCCATCAGGGAACGCCACGCCCTATCAGTGAACGCCACGCCCCATCAGTGAACGCCGTGCGGGCGCTCGGAAGCGGTGCAGGTGCGGTTCAGTTTCCCAGACTTGGTGATACCAAGTACGGTGCAGTTGACCACTGTTGGCTGTGCAGCTGTTCCTGATACACCTCTATCACGCGGTTACTCGCGTGATCTTACCTGCACACTTTCAAAGCTTCTCGCAACACGCATCCTGCACCCATCCGATGCTGTGGAGCAGAGTCCTCCCACTCAGTGCGTCTCCAGAATCCGGATGGTCCAGAGGATAGTACCTGCTGGGCTATTGGCTACCTTACTGATGGTCCAAATCAGCAGTTCTCAACCTGTGGGTCGCGACCCCTTTGTAACAATGAAAATACATCCTGCATATCAGATATTTACATTACGATTCATAACAGTAGCAAAATTACAGTTATGAAGTAGCAATAAAAATAATTATGGTTGGGGGTCACCACAACATGAGGAACTATATTAAAGGGTCACGGCGTTAGGAAGCGTTAGGAAGGGTGAGAACCACTGGTCCAAATGAACAGATTGAAATGGTGGTGACAACAGGAGTTGTGCCCCAACTTGTAAAGCTTCCAGGAGTTACCGAAGAGCCAGCTGTGCCTCCTACGCTAAAGCCCCAGGGAATATTGTCCCAGGGACAGATGAGCAGGCTCATGTTCTAATTGATACAGGACCACTTGCTGTCTTTCCCACCTGCTGGCCAACCCCAAACCAACATTCAAAAGGAAGCTACCTGGACCTTCTCAAACATCACAGCTGGACCAGGTACAGCAAGCTGTGAATCAGGGACTAGTCCATCACTCACTGGTGTTCTAAGACTTTAAAGCACAGAAGGAAGCCGTGTGGGCTGTGACCATCTGCACACGTGGTGGAACAGTTGAGACTGTATACCCCATTCATTGTGGCATAACAGAACCACTGATGACCCTTTTAATTGCAAGAGATCCCAAATTACTCTGGTTATTCTGGATGGAATTTCAAGTATCTTTCAGGCTGCTTAGAAACTCAGTATAATGATTAAAGAATGTGGAGGTTTAGATAGAATTGAAGCTCTATAAAATCATGAAAATGAATCTGTGTACAAGGCTTCATTAAACTGAGAAGTATTTCTCAGGTGAAACTTACTAAATGCAGAATAAAGGTCTTAACACAATAATTAAGAAAATGCCACCAAGGTTATGTTAACCAGTTTGATGAAAATATTTCAGATTGTATATGGAACCAGCACATCGCACCCCATGATTGCATTAATGTACCCAGCTATGATTCAATTAAAAAAAAAGTGTACCAGAAACCAGCTCTGAAGCCTATACCTTTCAAGTTCAGGAAGAAACTCCGAGGAAGTTCAACTTTTAGATTGTACAACCAAGGTACACAGTTGTTGTGTATTATGTCTGTTACAAGCTTGTTGTACTATTTCTCTACTAAGAACTCTTTTTAAATGTGGTTATTGTAGCACATTTTACAATGAAACTATACTTGAACAGTTCCACACCCACATGCTGTATGAAGTCTGTCCTCCAAAAGTTTCTCATTTCTATGTGCAATTTCATATCTTTCTATAAACAAAGATTAAAGTCTACCCTTTACTTCAAAAAAGTAAAGAAAGCAAGCAAAGAAATTAAACACTCAAAGTGATTGTGGGAAAAGAATATAATATAAGAAGGAATATAATAAAGGGGGATATTAGCAGGGTTAAGGAAGTTCACAAGAGATGGTGGAATCACAGAAGGAGAATCACAGTTAGCCATAGCAGGAGGGCCTTACCATGCCCAACCTACTTATTACTTCCCCGCTTTTATACAATTTTGGTTTAAAATTCTATTTCAGATGAAAAAATTAAACTTAAAATGCTGAGAAAAAATATTTTAAAATGCTATTTCAGTATATTTTTCTATCTATATGGTGGGAGCTCGAATTCAGCCTGGGCAATATTGCAAGACCCCATTTCAAAATAAATAAGCAAGCAGTGAACAATTTTAAGTCTTTTCTCTGAGCATCAATTCTGCAAGATGTTCCACCTTCAGTCTGAGGGATTATTAGATCTAACAGGAATTAAAAAAAACGATGGTGCTAAGTCCCAATGTCCCTTCTTGAAACTCCTATCTTTTCTTGTAAGCCATTTTTGGTGGCTTTTTTATTTTCTTTTAATTTAATTGAAGCAATGTTCCTTAGGAGTGAGATCAGTCAGGGTTATATTTAGAAAGATTTATGGTTTGGGAACTTTTATGCTACATATGGTGAATTCCATGGAATTTCCAAGAGGTCATCAATTTCTATTCTAATAAATTTATAATCTCAAGGAGATTACTTGAGGAATGATATTCATTTATCGGTGAGAAGGCACATGGATCAAATTTCCACTGAAAAGAAAAATAGCACAACTTTCTCCATTGTTTTTTATGTGAAAGAGTTTGTAAATTATCAAATGTACAGTAAAGCTATCAGCATCTCTGGGGGAAACTTCCAGTGATAGAAGCACGCAGAAGAAAGAGGGGAAGCGCTAACACACGTGCCAGACAGCTGTTCCTTTTCATTTTCTATTTTCAGGTGGGGGACCTAAGATCCATGGTCTCTTAAATCAGTCAGACTTTACTCTTCTGGATGAAAACCTCTGCTTTTTTTTGAGGGGACAAAATGGGTTGACTTCTGTGTGAGTTTAAGTGTCTCTGAGCTCTTCCTCTTTTGGACATCTGGCCAGTTGCTCTAGTTAATTCTTAAATAGGGTTAAGTTCTGATGCTCTTACACTTTAGGGGAAGGAAGGGTGACTAAAGAAGAAATAATGCTCTCTTGTTTGATCTTACTCTGAAAACGCACTGAAATGTAACCGATGCATTCTCTTCTGGGAGCAGCTCCATCTTTCATCCTGATTTAGAATGTATTTCCTGACCTTCTGTACAGTGAAAGCCAGTGACAGGGTAGACAGCAAGGGTAGTGTCCTACTATTCAGTATGCTTGCCTCCAGACGCCTTTGTCTGTGGGAATCAGTCTCATTACTCCACAGAAAGCTGACACTGGTTGTGAGCAAATGAGGTTTCAGAAAGCTTAATGGATTTCGGTGCACCACCCTTATGCTGTATATGCCTAATCTCTCTCGCTTGTTTTTCTGATTTTTGAAAGATTCTATGCAAGTGGAGAATTTGATAAAATGAAATTCCATGAGTTAACTCTTCACCAAACAAGCTATCCCATCAAGACCTACAAAAATTGTAGATAAATGATTATTACTACCAGCCAGATGCAATTGGTCACACCTGTAACCCTAGAACTCTGGGAGGCCAAGGCAGGTGGATTGCTTGAGCTCAGGGGTTCAAGATCAGCCTGAGCAAGAGTGAGATCCCATCTCTACCAAAAAACACAAACAAAACAAAAATTAGCAAGCATCATGGCAGGCATCTATAGTCCCAGCTATTCAGGGGGCTGAGGCATAGATTGATTGAGCCCCAAAATTTAAGGTTGCTGTGAGCTATGGCACTCCACATAAAGGCAACAGAGTGAGACTCTCTCCAAAATAAATAAATAAATAAATAAATAAATAAATAAATAAATAAATAAATAAATAAAATGATTACTATTATCAACCACTAGGTTTTGAGATGGTTTGCTTGGTATAATAAACAACCAAAATAGAAAGTATTATTTATCTCCTTAGCACTATTTATATGACGCATTATTTTGTTTCCTGTTGCGAATTATCCTTGTATTCACATAATAAACCATAATGTATGTTTTAGTGGAATAAAATATTTTATTTAATATTTCCATGTTATATTCATAAGTTGATTTCTATATTATATCCATAAAGTTCTATATTAAATTTTAAGTGAAGTCAGTCAGTAGATAACAATATCTTAAGTAGATTTTTAACATTTTTTATTTATGTATTTGTTTGCTTTGAGATGGAGTCTTGTGTCACATAGGCTGGAGTGCAGAGGTGCAATCATAGCTCACTATAACTTGTAACCACAAACATATCTCCTGCCTCAGCATTCCCAGGAGCTAGGACGTATAGCCATAGCCACAGACCACCAAATCCAGCAATTTTTTTTTAATTTTTTTGTAGACATGGAGTCTTGCTATATTGCTATTTTGCTAAGGCTGGTCTGGAACTCTTGGACTCAAATGATCCTCCCATCTCTGCCTCCCGAAGCACTGGGATTATAGGTGTGAACCACTGCACTCCGTCCATTTTTTTTAAACTAATGTTCATTGTTCCTACTCTGAAAAACATTAAAATCACCTAGCAGTCTCTTTGTCACACTTTTTCATATCCCTAAATATCAAATTTTGAAATAGCATGCCTTTTACTCCCAATTATACCTACATTAATTTAGTGAACTTATCCTATTTTCATATACTTTTTGTTATTTTTGGTAGTTCCTATATGTAATTGTTAGGACATATAATTATTCTATGCTATACTATCTCCGTTATATCTCACTTAGTCTTAGTTTCATAGATAATTCTATATTTCATGTTCACCATGAGTCCTTTTATTGATGTCATTTTTGTTATCAAAACATTATTTTCCAGTTTATTTTTCAGGAAGATTGATGAGAATTCTTCTATGCTCATGGTATTTTTTCACAGTCTTTATATATGAAGTTTAGTTTGGCTGGATATAAAATTATTGGCTCGCATTTTCTTTCCTTGAGTTTTCTAATTGTTACTCCATTATCTGCTAGCATAAAACATCTTAAAATCGGATTAACAATATGATTATCTTTCCTTTGTAAGCCTTGAAGAACTTTTTGCCTGTATTCCCAGAGGACTTTTTTTCTTTTTCCTCAAATTCCATTTTTCTAAACTATATATTGCTGTCAATTTTGTGTTTTTTCTCAGTAAGGTGATGTGCCCTTCCAATATGTAATTTCAGGTCTTTTATTTCAGAAAAGCTTCTTCAAAGTATAATGCTGAGTTTTTATTTTGTTGTTTACTTGTTCTTGAGACATAGTCTTGCTCTGTCACCTAGGCTGGAGTCATGACAGCCTCAAACTCCTAGGCCCAAGCAATCCTCCTGCCTCAGCCTCCTGAGTACCTATAAGTATGCCCCCCTCCACCACACCTGGCTATTTTTATTAAAAATTTCCTTATTAGAGGGTGGCGCCTGTGGCTCAAAAGAGTAGGGCATTGGCCCCATATACCAGATGTGGTGGGTTCAGACTCAGTCCCGGACAAAAACAAATACTGCAAAAAACAGTTAAAAGATTTCCTTAATAGAGATGGAGTCTTGCTATGTTGCCCAGGCTGGTCTTGAAACCTGGTCTCAAGCAATCAGCCTCACATAGTGCTGAAATTGCAGGCATGAGCCACTGCGCCCAGCCCACAATATTTGGCATTAATTTTATTTTGTTGCCTTGGTTTTCCTCTGTGTGTGTGTGTTTGTGTGTATGCAGAAGAGTGTGTGTTATCCATAATTTATATTCTTTTGTATATTCTTTACATACCTTCTACCGCTTTCTTTCAAATCTTTTTAAACTCTTCATTCTGTGTGATTTAAAAAATTTTCCTCCCTTTTATCTTATTTTCCTCCAAATGCATTGTACATTGCCTTTATTTATGCTTGCATTCCTTTTACTTTTCTTTAACACATGATTTTTTATTTCTAATTTTTCCTTTATTCCATTAGCTCTCTTCATGTTATAATGAGAATCTAACATGTACTTCCTTATTATTAACACTCATCACAACTCTCCACTCGTCACAAATCTCCAAGAAGTTTTCCAATATATTTATTGTAAAAAAATTTACAGGTAATCCCACACAATACAACTGGTTTTGTTCAAGAGTCAACTATATATAAGATGAACTCACTCCAATTGATGTCGTAGCCAAGTGGAAAAAAAAAAGTAGACAAATGCAACATTAATGAATATGTCTATGATCACTAGCAATTCTTAGCCAACCAGAATGAACCAAGAATGAAAAAGTATTAATAACAATAGTATATAACCAAACAGATTGTTTTAGGCCTTAAGATAATTCATGAAAGGAATATAACACATTGTCTGGCACACAGAATCTGCTTAGTAAACAAAACTATTCTTACTATCATTATCTTTATAATTTTTATCAAAAAAATTCTAGAGACAGCTAGTAACAAAGTTTTGGGTGATATACTTTGACATTTAAATTCTGTGTCTCTTTTATCTTCACCTGTTTCTCCCTGTGCAAGGATGAATGAGATAGGCGTGCACCCCAGCTGGCTAATCAGAAAGAGCCCTTCTAAAACAACTTTTATTCAAAGATTTGTTGGACATTGTGCTAGACTGCTTTTTCCAAAGACAGCAGCAAATCATATCTCTTACCCTAAATGCTTTTAGGCATTGAGCTCATGCTGTCTCTCCTGTTAAGAGCAGCGGTCTTTTTTTCTCTCCATGTCTTTGAATATGATTTCTTTGAAGAATAGAACTCAGAGAAATAACACTGTGCCAGTTCTGGGGTCAGCTTGTAATTGAATCGACATCTTTTCTCCCTTCCTCTTGCAATGTGGTCTGTTTGGAAGCCAATTGTCACAAAAGTAAAGCAACTCTACTGGGTCCACCATGCTGTGAAAAGCCCAGCTCATGTGGCAAGGACCTGAAGAATGAGCCCCCACTTGGAGACAGAGAAGACGGATAAGAAGGGCAGTGAGGCCCAGAAGGGGGAGTAAGGAGCAATCTCGGAAGCAGGGCCTCCAGCGCCACCCTCAGATCACACCAACCAGGCAGCTGGCAGCTCCCCAGCAAAGCCCTTCCCGGAGTCCTGACCCATATACATCAGGGAGCAAAATAACATGAGTATTTAAACAAATATCAACTCAGAGGACTTGCAATGAAATTTATTTACTATGGAATAAAAATTATAAACCTTTTCCTTAGGCCCCAAATTAATGATTTTCACATGTACCAAATGGAAAACAGAAAGCCATATTTTATCTTTCATTTCGTAAATGTGCCTATCATTCATAACTAGCTATTCATTTATACATACTTTAAGAATAAAACTACTGGATGTAGTAATAAACTCATATTTCAAATATATTTACATCCAAATATAAGACCCCTTTCATGTTAGCAAAACAGTTCCTTTTCTATAACCCTTTTCTTCTCTATAGTTTCCTTTGTAATATTCTGAGCCATACAAAAACTTAGGAGACATAACAGAAGACTTAAAAGTTCAGATAATAAAATCAACCACTCATGTCCAGTGAAAAGCATCAAAGCACAAGCTATTCCCCTTGAGAATCTCACCTGGCAGTTTCAGGATTAGTGGCACAGTTTCTACTGTCTATGAAAGCATCTAACAGGGTAGGGCCAGGAAAGAGACATTTTCTTTCTTCATTTCCATTTGAGGGCACTCTGCTTTTTTGGCAAAAAGAAGCTCTTCTTACATTTTCCTAATTACACAAACAGTTGCGAATAACAACCTGAGTTGATTAGCACCATGCCTCCCATTTAAACTAGTGCTAATTTAATATCCTTTATTATTTGAGGTCCCAAGGCAGCATTTATTTGTTACATTGCCCCAATAAAGAAACAAACTATATTCTATTCTTTGACTATTTCTATCTAAATACATTCTTGAAAGGCATAGAATGTTTGTATTTTAAGTCAATTAGTGGTTTCAACTGCTTTAAAAACATTAGAAAGTACATTACTTACATGTAAAGCTTTTATGCACATAAATTTAGTCATGTGAAAAAATCTTACCTTCAATATTGGAGGAATTATACACATAAATTTCCATATATAAAAATAAAATTCCTTCCAAGGAGGAAAAAAAAGGCTGGCATATTTGATCCTATTTATAGTAGACTCAAAATATAAGAATTAGAAATAACAGTGTATATTTTATTACAATAGACATATTTTATTGATGTATTCCCTTTATTTGTATCATGTATCTTATTTTTAAATTAAAGAACTTTTAAATATCCTTTTACAAGAAATAATTGGATTAGGAAGTCATTTTTTTAAGTGTAGGCTGTTACTCATTTTGATATTGTTGGCTTGCTGTCAGCTGAAAACTCTACTATAAAAAATTGATTGTTACTTATATAATCTAATGTATAGGAAATGCCTTTGTAAGGATCTTAATGCTGCATATTTTATTGTTTAATAAAATGAACAAGTAATTGTAAAAGCTACACTTACTATATGATATTCGAAACTCCACAGAGTAAATGATTTAAAAAAAATATTATTGTTCCTCATATACTTCAGTTGAACAGTTTCCATGGTTATCAGAGTTTTGGCTTACATTGAAGTCCACACCTGACCAAATATTGGCATGAATGTTTCAAAGAGCGGAGCTACCAGCAGTGTGGCCCACGTCACTTATCCAGCATTAACAATATATTTTTTTAAGTTTCTTTATCAACTTTCAAGTTTTTTTATCAAGTTTGTAAAACCCACCATTACTAGAAAAGTGGGAAAATACAATAAAAAAACTCTCTTAATGTTGGTTACAGCATAGTTTGGTATATTTAAAAAAGAAAATTTTTGTCCTTAATACTTCATATTTGGAAGTGCATGTGTGTCTCTGTGTATGTGAGTTACACCTTTAAATATTTAGAAATATTCTAAGTTATGTACCTAGCTACTCTCTGGAAAGTTAAATTAGAAACAATGTTAGCATTAAGACAAAAACAGCAGGAGTAAATAGACAACCTTTAGAATGGGAAAAGATGTTTGCATGTTATAAATCTGACAAAGGGTTGACAACTAGAGTCTACAGAGAATTCAAATTAATCAACATAAAAAGAGCAAAGCATCCCATCACTGGACAAGAGACATGAACAGAACCTTCTTTGAGGAAGACAGAGGAATGGCTATAAACATATGAAAAATGCAAATCAAAACCACCCTGAGACACCACTTAACCCCAGTGGGAACAGCCCACATTACAGATGCTGGCGCAGATGTGGAGAGAAGGGAACACTTTCCACTGTTCATGGGACTGAAAACTAACACTGTCTCTTTGGGAAAAGGTATGGAGGATCCTTAAAGAACTCAAACAGACCTTCCATTTGATCCTGCAAACCCATTACGAGGCATCTACCACGAAGGAAAAAAAAATCATTTTATCATAAAAAAAATCATTTTATCATAAAAAAATCATTTTATCATTTTATCTGCACCAGACTGTTTATCCCAGCTCAATTTACAATCACCAAGATGTGGAAACAACCTAAAGCCCATCAGCTGAGGCATAGATTAATAAACTGTGGTATATACATATATATATATATATATATATACCACGGAATACTACTCAGCTATAAAAAGGATGGAGGCTTTCCATCTGTCTTTTCTGGATTGAGTTGAAACACATTCTTCTTAGTAAAGTATCACAAGAACGGAGAAGCAAGTATGCAATGTGCTCGATACTAAGATGAAGCCAGGAGACAATCTAATACATGTCCACAGAAGATAAAAACTCAATTCAGTTGAAGACGGGGAAGGTGGGGGAGGAGGAGAGGACAGGAGGGCGGGGCACTGGTGTGCTCCCAGTTAACAGACACAATGTGGGGTGCATGGCACACCTCCTGGGTGTGGGACACAAGTACATCAGGGGCTATAAGTTACAAATGCAAACATTGTAACCTAAATCTCTGTACCTTCCAATTAATCAGAAATTTAAAAAAAATATATCAGGAGATTAAAAGACTTAGTCTGACATCATATAATTAATTACTAGTGGTAAATAATAACAGTCTATTTTCAAGCTACTTAAGCAGATAATATTACTCAATTGGGGATCTAAAGGTATTTGCACATTAAGACTTGTCTATACTGTGTATACTTTGCCTACATTGGATCAGCCAAATATATGTAGATGAATGTGTATTAAAATGCAAGAAAGAGCATTTGAAGACTAAGGATTCAGTTGATTGAAAAGATAAAATTATAACCTGCACTTAATATCAATCAATGAAAATTAATATTAACATTAAAATTAAATGCTTACAAAAGGTACTATAATTCCCATGTCCCATTCATAATTTTGTATGCCACACATGCCTAGAACAGGCATGAGTTTAATAATTGATTATTGAATTATGAAATAAAGTCTTTAGCAATTGGTAGATTTGAGCTATTGTGTGTGAAACTTCAAGTAGCTACGTATTTTAATCTCTATAATCCATATGTAAGTATTATAAAATATTAGAATTACAATTGGATTTTGTAGATAGTTGAATTAATATACTTTAACTTATTATATAACATAATGTAAGAGTTACTATGTTATCTAATGAGCTGATAGCATTTAATGGGTTTCAATAAACAGAGGAAAAATTTGACAAAGAATAATTTGTGTGGGAAAATTTTCATATTTTCCTTTTGCCTTGCAGCAATGAGAAAGTGAATTTTATAATATGCAAATACATTTTTTTCTGTTTAATATAGGCATCAAAAATTATATTCTGCAGCGCTTTTTCAAAATCTCTTCTCTCAATTCATAAAACACATAAGTACTCTCAATTAAAAAAAGAATTCACTCAAATACAGTATTTTATATGAACAATTAAGTTCTTTTCTAATACTACTACTTTTTCTTTCAAAGGAGGTCAGATGTTCCTTTAAACAGCAGATCACAGAGTACGTTTAATAAGAGACTGAGCCTACAACAACTTCACCAAAACCAAAAGTTTCCATACTCTTCTGAAAATCTGGAATGCACAGTTGCATTATTTAAGGCGCTGAAAATTTTTACAGCAAAGGCACTCTTTAACTTTGTCTGCACCCAGTGTTTCCCAAATTATTGAACCACAGAACTGCTTTTTATTCGTTTCACAGGACATCTATTAAGACAAGTGTAACAAGTATACTGTAGAACGTCGCTAAAAATGCTGTCCTCGGCATTTCAGTAATTTAATTCATGCCGACTTCTCCCGCTCTCCCTGGGCACCCAGTCTTGCTAACTCGCCCTCTGTAATGTGTCTAGACTCTCTCTTCAGATTCCTCTACCTCTTCCACCAGTACCCTCAATCCAAGTCATCATCTTTATGGTAAATATTACCATAGTCTCTTCCACCTTAACATTCCATCAATTTTCCTCATTTGAAGCCAGAGTAGTGTGTGTGCACATGTGTGTATGTGTGTGTGTGGTCACTTTCTTGTCTAAATGCATTTTAATCAATTTCTCCCATAGTATTTAGAATAGAACACTAGAAAAATCAGAAACCTGTCCTAACAGACTCCATAAGACTTTCCTTGCCAGTCTCTTCTTCGCACACTTTCCGACCACACTGACTCTATAGTTCTTCAAATGCGATGCTTTTTCCCACCTAGGTCCCCCCACAAGCCGTGTGGTGTTCTGAGAATGCTACTTGGAATTCTCTCACCTCCCTAATGTCTGCTTATGTGTAATGTCTGTGTTAATTGCCATATCCTCTGAGAGCCCTCAGTGACCGGCATCCTGATTTGGGTCACGTTATACACAATTTCAAGGCAAGACAATTATAACACTCAGAACTATAGTGGGTTAAAACTAAAGCCTATTTTAGAAGTCAGTAAGGCTACAGGAGAAGGAGTTAAGCAAAGAAAGACATGCTGATCAGAGGCCCATCTCACGCAGACTCACACAGAGAGAGAGGGGGGACAGAGCCTCTGCCCCCTCTCTGGAATAAGATAGAATGATACTGCATTCATGGAGCCCAAGCTTCTTGTATCCTAGAGTTCCCATACTTCCTATGTAAATATACTGCATTCCTGGAATCCAAGAATCAGATATCCTAGAGTTCCCACACTTCCTATATAAACATACTGCATTCATACAACACAAGTTTCTTGTATCCTAGAGTTCCCATACTTCCCATATAAACATACTGCATTCTTAGAGCCCAAGCTTCGTGTATCCTAGAGTTCCCATACTTCCTATTAAACATACTGCATTCACAGAACCCAACCTTCTTATATACTAGAGTTTCCATATTTTCTATGTAAACATACTGCATTCATACAACAGAAGCTTCCTGTATCCTAGAGTTTCCATATTTCCTATGTAAACATACTGCATTCATGGATCCCACCTTCTTATATGCTAGAGTTCCCATACTTCCTATGTAAACATACTGCATTCATGGAGCCCACCTTCTCATATCCTAGAGTTCCCATACTTCATGGAGCCCACTTTCTTATATCCTAGAGTTCCCATACTTCCTATGTAAACATATTGCATTCATAGTGCCCAACCTTCTTATATGCTACAGTTCCCACACCTCCTATTTAAACATATTGCATTCATAGATCCCAAGCTTCCTGTATTCTAGAGTTCCCATACTTCCTATGTAAATATACTGTATTCTTAGAGCCTAAGCTTCTTATATCCTAGAGTTCCCATACTTCCTATGTAAACATAATGCATTCATAGAAGCCAAGCTTCTTATACTCTTGAGTTTCCATACTTCCTATATAAACATACTGCATTGATAGAGCCCAAGCTTCCTGTATCCTAGAGTTCCTATACTTCCTATGTAAACATACTGCAGTCTTAGAACCCAAGCTTCTTATATCCTAGAGTTTCTATAATTTCTTACATAAACAGATATTGTTAAGAGCCTGTTTCCCATGTTTTAGTCAGTCTTATTAATTCTGTTATGAAAATGCCTCTACCCCGATACCTTTCTTTATTCTTGGTAATAGCTGAGTAATAGCATAGTATGATGATAGCAGGTAAACAACTTGAAATTTCTACCATACTATTTTAGGATTGCCATAAATAGAGTCCTTCTGTATTCTTTTTTTATAGTATTCATAGCATTTATTGAATTTATTTTTGTGCTTAATTGTTAGATGTGTATTATCCTAAGCTGAACCTAGTGAGAACATGAATCTCACCTATTTTGTTTAACTTTATATACACGATGATTAGCAGTGTTTCATTACACGTTTGTCAACTGAATTATTATACGTATTCCATCAGTTACTCTGAAAAAAACATATAAATATTATAACATATAGGTCCTTCCTTTAAAGAGTTTATTTAAGTGCAACAGGCTAAGATAGAACATTAAACAGATAATTAAAATAATTTGATATACAATATGATACACAAGAATACTAAGTAAGGCTACTGAAAATGGAATTGATATATAATGCTGCATAAATAATATCCTATGGTTGGAGCCATCATTGTTGTCTGGTGAGCCCAGGCTGGATTCGAACCTGCCAGCTCAGGTTTACATGGCTGGCGCCTTAGGCCACTGAGCCACAGGCACCAGAACCTTCTCTAAAGAAGACAGACGAATGGCTAACAAACATATGAAAAAATGCTCATCATCCCTAATTATTAGAGAAATGCAAATCAAAACCACCCTGAGATACCATCTAACTCCAGTGAGAATGGCCCACATCACAAAA
>CAUYON010199682.1:0-11029 GCA_963573935.1 Arctocebus calabarensis
GAGTGCCGTGGCGTCACACTGCTCACAGCAACCTCCAGCTCTTGGGCTTAAGCGATTCTCTTGCCTCAGCCTCCCGAGTAGCTGGGACTACAGGCGCCCGCCACAGCGCCCGGCTATTTTTTTGTTTTTTGCAGTTCGGCCAAGGCCGGGCTTGAACCCGCCACCTTCGGTATATGGGGCCGGCGCCCTACTCGCTGAGCCACAGGAGCCACCCCGAGTTTTAATTTTTAATTGTACATTTTTCTTCCAAGTTCTATTTGTTTATAAATCTCGTTTTCTTTATAATCTTTTGTTCCTTGTTCTGTTTCTTTAGTCGTTAATTTTTTTCCCCATGTTAATACCAATATTGAGTCTTTGGAGATGATTCTATTGCCTGTTGGTTTTTCCCTCATGATGTCATTTTCCCCTTGAGTTTGTGTTATTTTAAACTTACCCTCCTTGACCACAGATTTGAAGCAATGGCCTGAAATTGAGATCCCGAGAGAGTCTGCTCTGTCAGACATCCAGGGTCAAACGACTTGGGACCACTGTAAATTACCGGCTTGTGGTTCTGTGATTTCAGGTAGCAAATATGGAGGAAAGGCCTGTGGTTATGAAGTTAAGTTAGTAGTGATTTATCCACCTTATCTGGCACTAAAATTGAGGCAGGCAAACTTCCTTGCTGCCCACTTCCCTGTTGTCGCCCTATTACAACGTCAGCCTTAAGCTGTATGTTCAGGCCACCCTCTATTGCTAGTTCAAGGACTGCAGAGGTCAAAAGAACTCTGACGGCAAAAGCAGGCTTTGGTGCTGCCTTCTCTCATAGGTTTCCTATTTTTACTTCATTTTTGGCGTTCTCTAAATTCCTTGCTTTCAATGAATTAAATATTTTCATATTATTTAATTAAGTTATTTTGTTATTCTTACAAGTATTCGGCATTTAAGGTTTTTTTAACTGGGAATTGTTAGAGATCTAGGCTGCCTTACTCTTGGAAATGAAATCTGGATTCAAATTTTAGCTTGCCCTTTATGCTGTAGGGAACACATTACTTTGTAGTCTATGCAGAATTACAAGATGCCTGGTTCTATCCTTTGTACTGTTGGTTAAGATAGCACTTTTATTTTATGGGGACTGCTACTTCCAAGGTTGGCAATGTACAGACATACTTTCCCCAAGGGAATTTCCTTGAATGATCCAACATTAATCTTTGTATTCTTTGATTAATGATTGTTTTGGTCCAAGAAAAGAATTTGGATTTGGTTTCTTGTAAACCTAGTATTGGGGATTATATATGCATGAATGAGCCTCCTTGGTATACCTGTTCTGGCTGAAAGGCACTTTTTGTCATGACTTGTCTTTCTCCAGCACCTTGTTTTCAACCAACTACTCAGTGTTCAAGTTTCAGAAATATTTATCATTTAGAAAGGTACTCTGAAATTTAGCGCTAGAAAAGAGGCACAGAAGTAAAACACAAACCTGTACAGCTTGCTCTTAGAGGACAATCACAAAGAACTAAAATTCTCAGAAATTATGCATAAAATTTTGCCTCAAAGGCAAAATGAATTGTATAATCTCAGTGTATTTGTGTGGAAGGTGGAAGAATTATCTGTTAACATGTAATCGGCATCCCTAAAGCCTATACATGGCCATTAAGATTCTGCAGATTATGCTGGCACATATTTACTGACTTTATTCCTATTTTTGACACGCTTGTTGGTATTAACTTTGGCAAAGAAGTTCTTAACAATACATTATTTTGCACAGGTATCTCTTTAATATGCAGTGCAAGAGGAAACAGTCCCTGGAGTTAAGGTGAGGGAAAGCTGTAGCTGTACCGTTAGGCAAGTGTGTATCCTTAAAGGCAATGGCCAGAAGCCAGAGAAATGAATCTATCCCAGAGCCATGTGACCCGAGACTTGAAAGGATTCTACATTATGGTTTCACAAATCCTTAAAAACAGGCACAAAATGAAGCACAGTCTTGAAAGAAATATCTAAGGGGCTACAGCAACCAGCATAAAGGCTGTAGTAGTACACACCTATGCAATTTGGGCTGATGCTTATCTCTACAATTGGTGATTAGTACAAAGTTTTTGTAAATATTTGAGAACTCTTTCTGATGAAGCTAAGATCTGAAGGATGAGTGGGATTTAGCAAGGTGGAAGTTTATGTGGCTTAAAGCCATTTGAGGTAGATGGGGGTGGGGGGAAGGAAAAGAACTTGGCATAAGGATCCAAAATGAGACAGGGCTGGAGCATATATGGAGTAGGAGGGAACTAAATCTGGTGAAATAAGCAAAGGTAACATTTCCATCGCTATAAGATACCACAAATTAAAAACTGAGTATTTTTCAGACAATCTAGTATAGCTCCTTGGAAAACAACGTCAGGGTGGTTCCATCTTTTACTCATGAGCACATTGAATGATAAACTTAATATGCGTTTATGGTTGATATATACAAATTTTTAACGTACATAAATTAACAATTTGCCTAATTCAGTGAGACCAAAAACATACATTTAAAATACACTAGTTTTTAGTATAGACTTTACCACATATTGCTTATTTGAGTGACCTCAAATGTATTTTACCACACAAAGCAATAAACATTGCCTTTTGCGGGGTTGGGGATAAGGAGTTAGGCTTAAGAGAAAAAATATTTTTTGAAAAAATCTTGCATGGCAAGATTTCATTCTTGGCAAGTGGCAAAAACTATTTCATGCCTAATTGCTACTGCTATAGAAATCCTCTTAGTTGGGCCCTCAAAACTACATTCCATTAGAATTATTAAAGGTAGCTAGTTTTCCTTTAACCCACTAAGGCAATCCAGAAAACAAGCAATAAGGCATGGTTTGGAAGAAAGGGAAACACTGCATAGATATTACAATGTAGGAAGAAAAGAAATACAAATAGTTTCAAACACCATCCTATCAAAGTATAGGACATTAGGAAGGTAGCATTTTAAAAAATAATCCTCTATAGACTAAAGCATCTCCAGTATGAGGTAGTAAGGGGACAGATAGAAATTACTAAAATCCCTTCTTCTACTTACGACTTAATCGCTAAGACCCATTTCTCTCTAAGATACTCATAAAAGCAGTATTTATGAAATTATAAAAAACACTTTTACATTAACATAGGAGCTTGCACACTTAAGAAATATTAGGGGAGAAAATGTGACATTCAATTAAATGCAATATGGGCCAGGACACCAATACCAACTCTCATATGCAAAAACGATGTTATGTCCCTGACACGTGCTGAATGTCCATTTTCTTACCTGTCAACAGTGTGAAGTCCATGTAACCCAAAGGTGACCTGATGTTACTTAGTGTAAAGTGTTAGTTAAGTACTACTAGTAAATTATTAAATTTAGAAACTTGCTTTGGTATATACTAATCTCAATTTTAAAGTTGTCAAATTCCTTTTATATCTTGACTTTATTCAAACATAACCAAATTGTTAAATGAATTTTAGAGAAGGAATCTGGTAACCAAAGAGCAAGTGCTTTTATCAGTTATATAGTGATGAACTGCCTTGATCAAATAGAAGATATTTCAAAAATATACCATGTGAAAGTATCAAAAGTCTTGAAATTTTGCCTTTCTGATAAATAGCAATTCTTTTAAGAATTTAAGAAGACAATCATGGATGTACAAGATTCAGTGGTTCTTTATAACTGAACAGATGTAAATAGTCAAAATGCAAGAGAAGATTAAATAAATTATGATTAAGTCATACAACAGAATAATAAACCAATAAAAATGATGCAGAAGACTATGTGTGACCTGGAAAAGATGTTCAAAATATATTGTTAAGTGAAAAAAGCAGGTTACAAAACAGTATGCACAATATGAGCCCATTTTTATAAAAATATACATATTTAACAAAGTAAAAGGACAAATGATATATATCAAAATATTAACATTAGTTATTTCAACATAGCAGGATGATTGTTGATTTTCCTTAACTACTCCCACCCCTGGTTTTCCTATTTGAATTTTCCTTCTTTTCTTTTCTTTTTTTTTTTTTTGAGACATCGAGTCTCAGCATGTCGGCCTCAGTAAAGTGCTATGGCGTCACAGCTCACAGCAACCTCCAACTCTTGGGCTTAAGCAATTTTCTTGCCTCAACCTCCCAAATAGCTGGGACTACAGGCACACGCCACAACGCCCAGCTATTTTTTGGATGTAGTTGCCATTGTTGTTTGGCAGGCTTGGGCTAGATTCAAACCCGCCAGTTCTGGTGTATGTGGCTGGCACCCTAGCCACTGAGCTACAAGCACCAAGCCCCTATATGAATTTTCTATAATGAAGATTATTATTATTTTTTTTTTTAGAGACAGAGTCTCACTTTATCACCCTCAGTA
The DNA here is from genome assembly GCA_963573935.1 of Arctocebus calabarensis. Taxonomy (NCBI): domain Eukaryota; kingdom Metazoa; phylum Chordata; class Mammalia; order Primates; family Lorisidae; genus Arctocebus; species Arctocebus calabarensis. Next base: position 4,349 of record CAUYON010199682.1, read on the forward strand.
GAGTGCCATAGCATCACAACTCACAGCAACCTCCAGCTCCTGGGCTTAGGTGATTCTCTTGCCTCAGCCTCCCAAGTAGCTGGAACTACAGGCACCCGCCACAAAGCCCAGCTATTTTTTGTTGTTGTTGTTGCAGTTTTGCTGGGACCGGGTTCGAACCCACCACCCTTGGTATATGGGGCTGGCACCCTGCCCACTAAGCTCCAGGTGCCACCCTGAAGATTATTTTTTTAATGAAGAATAGGAAGGGAGGGAGTTACTAACTTCAGATTAGTCCAAATATGCCACCAAAGGCTCCTCCTGGCAAAAGTAAATGTTTTTTTGTTCAGCCTATATCTGAGAAATTGCTTCTACCTTACAAATTTGAGTGTCCTTACAAGATTTACATTCACTCAAGCTCCCTTTTAGGCAAAATATAAAATAGAAATTTTTGATAATTAAAACTTCAAAAAAAAGAACCCTCTAGTTAATTAAAACCAAAAAGCATAGACGAGAAAATACAAATTTTCACTTTCAAAAAGAAGCAACCCAGTACATATTACTAAATTATACAAAGTACATTATCTAAATTTAGTTTATTGCAAAGATCAAGACAGCACACTAAGAGTAGGGGGCTCCTGTGTTAGCCCATTCAAAGCACTCACTGTCCTGAATCTCACTCACTCATCCATCCCAAAGGGCTGACACACAAGATGTCCAATGTTTCTTGGCTCTTATAGTTAAATAGGAAACTTGACATTTCAATTAAAAAGGTAAAATGAGGACATTTACCATCAGACTATAAAATTCTCTCCTGAAAGAGGATACTATAGTACTGGAGATGTTTTGAAAAAATCATATGCCAAATGCAAAGGGCACTATTTCAAGAGCCCTGGGAGTACATTAAACCTAAGTGAATTCCAACACTCATAATAATGTAACTCAAAAACAAATCTATTCTTAACAAAAGCTCCAACAACTGAAACTACATTAACAGGCACAATGGACAGTGTAAACACTGTTAATGGGCACCAAGTTTAATAGGGTAGACAAGAATTGCTTCTGTATTCACACTTACTCAATTACATTTTTTTAAATGGTGCTGCTTAAGCTAAGAATGTTTTACTGAAAAAAAATTTTTTTAATAAATATGGCAAATCCTAAAAACCTAGTTAGGTTATCATGCAAGATACATAACCAAGACAAACTCAAATTTTTAATAAAGGCAACTTGCATTCAAAATGAACTCTACCCTTATATTTTATTAAAAGGGCAAACATCATGAATTAACCCAGCTGCTTACTTGAATTACAAAAGTAACATGATTCAATATGAAAATAAGAAACTGTCTACAAATCTCTGACAGTAATAAATTGCAATATACAATGCATACAGGAGTCATACAGAGCAACAAACTCTTGTACAAAACAAAAATATTTTAATACCTTTAAAATCCAATTTTTTTCTTTAAAATTATTCATGAAAAAGATTCTCAAGTCAGAATTAACACCTCAATTAGTCAAGCATCAGGAAGCTACATTACAGCTATTAATGTACAAAGAGACATCTTTTCACCAGTCACTTCCTTCTGATGTCTCTGCTCTAGAATCATAGATTCTCGCTTTTCTACAGTCTCCATTCCATTTCTTCAGATCATGAAAATTGAATTTGTTGAACACCAGAAATCTAAAGTTAGAAAATTTAAATGGAGCAGAATTAAAGAAAAAAATAGGTTAAAAGTAACATATCCAGGTTATAAACATTCACTGAATAAAAACAAAAAACGAAGAATAACTCTGCTTCCCCTTGCAGAGCTCCAATCCCAAGGGAGCTACTTTTTAAGAACTTCTTTATTTTTCTACCACCCTTTATGTAGTATTAACGTGTATAGATTTTTAACAATGAAAAGACTACTATATACAGTTATATAGTAGTTCGAGAAAACACAATTTTTAATAATCTTATCAGGTCCTTAATAATGATGTGTTGAAATTATGAGATCTGACAATTAAATTTGCAAACTTATCCTATAAAAAGTGCTACATACCTCACTGCTGAATATACTACAGTAACGTTTAAAGTACTCCCCTTGGGAAGCTATGCAGCAGTGCTAGCACCTAGGCCACCCTTCAAAACAGTTTTGGAACTCTTTTTCTGAAATGACCATCAAAGCTGTCATCCTCCAAGGTCTTACAATTAAGTGCACGAACTTGCCACCATGCGCCTACATTGGCAGCACTGTACAAACAACTCAGTAAGGTTTCATAACTTTGATATATCAGTGTCTTACAACTGTTGTTTTGTGTCCACACGTGGTGGTGTCTTGCTGAGGGATATTCATTTTTGCTGTTGCATGTTTTTGTGTGCTGTCTGACAGCAGCTTTGATGGTCATTCCAGACAAAGAGTTCCAAAATTGCTTTGAAGGGTAGGCTAGGTGTTTGCATGAGAGCATAGCTTCCCCAGGGGAGTACTTTGAAGGTGACCATACTAATATTCTGAAATGAGATATTTAGCACTTATTCTAGGATAAATTTGCAAACTTAATTGTCAGATCTCATAACTACCTATGATAAAAATCACTGGATATAATCAATGTTTAAAATAGTTTAAAATACAAAGACAATACAGTACCTGTTGATATGATGTTGTGTAAACCATAACATTTTGTTGTTGACCATCTGTAGCTATTAAGCCAGCTGGTAACTGGTTAGCTAAAAGATAAAACAAAAGTTAAAGCAGGGTAAAGACCTACATCTACTTTCTTGGGCTGGACCTTAACATTGTCTCATTATAAGTCTGCTACTTATCAATGATATGCAACTTGGGCAAAAATCACAACCTCCTATTTTCCATTTTTTAAAAAGTTCTCTAAAAAGCACTTTTTATTTTACATTTTCCAACCTTCTGAATCTTCGTATCTCTAAAGTGTACTTCAGCTAACTGCTTGTGTATAAAGCTGCAAAAAACCTTGAGTTCAAATTTATTTAAATTACAAGATTTTATATTACAAACTACAATTCTCAATGTTCTTCCTCTCTCATGTGAATCTTCACCAGAAAGTAGGAGCTATGGAAATTAGAATTATTTGTGAAAGGTTATGTCTGTGGAATTAAAATGTTTTATACTTTTCACTGACTTCATATATAAGGGTGTGAATGAATAAGAACTATTTAAAATACTGTAGAATTTCCATAGCTGACCACCTCCCTACATTGACCACTGCCTTAAATTAACCTAATTTTCAAAGACTGGACATGCTCCACATGTAGGTATCAGTACAGTGGGCCTAGCTCCTTATGTTGACCATCTCCATGTATTGACCAGTTTGTTAGAGTCCCTTGGGTGGCCAACTTAACAGAACTTACCCTGGAGTGCTATGTCAGGCTGGGCGTGGTAATTCCCACCTGTAATTCTAGCACCCTGGGAGGCTGAGGCAGGAGGATCAATTGCTTGAGCTTAGGAGTTTGAGGTTGCAGTGAGCTGTGATCATATGATCATACCACTGTACTGTACCCACAGTAACAGAGCAAGACTCTGTCTCAAAAAAATTAAAATAAAATAAGATAATAAAATAAAATAGTACTATGTCAAAGACTCAAGTGCTGATATTCCAAAAATACCACTACAGACATTTAGTGTGAATCACTGCTAACAATCCATATGAACTGTATACTTACTAAATGCCTCTTCTGTGAGCTCTTCACTTAGTCCATCTGTAGCTGTGACTGCTCCACCAATTCCCTTCTCTCCTTTCATAGCCTGGGGAAGAAAAACAAAAAAAAAAACAAATATTAAAGACCCAAAATCGTTGATATTCAAATGAAATTATCTTTCAAATGAGAACACTTACTTATTGCCTAAAATTAGGAGCTTCTATTATTATAAAGACTAAACGAAGTATTTATTAACACTTCTGGTTAATTGCATTTGGCAAAGCTTTCAAAATGCTTTTTATATAAGCAGTAATCATTACAAGACAGGGTTAGTAATGACCCAGAAAACTAAAGTATTTATGATAAAAATAAATTTTTCTTACTTCATAGCACATTAAAGGGCTATGAGAACTCTACTTACAGATAAAGAAGTCTGAAAAATACTGTGAATTTCAGCTTATGAATTTCCTAGAAATGATTCAAGTCAACAATAATGTATATATATTGGCTCTTGGCCAAATGAGCAGAATTGTAGCAATAAGTTGAGAGTTAAAACTTCCTAAATTTAGGGCAGCGCCTGTGGCTCATCGAGTAGAGCGCCAGCCCCATATCCGGAAGGTGGCGGGCACCTGTAGTCCCAGCTACTCAGGAGACTAAGGCAAAAGAATTGCCTAAGCCCAGGAGTTGGAGGTTGCTGTGAGCTGTGTGATGCCATGGCACTCTATCGAGGGCGATAAAGTGAGGCTTTGTCTATAAAAAAAAAAAAAAAAAAAAAAACTTCCTAAATTAAAATTACAATTTGAACTAATTACCCCTAAGGTTCCATCTACTCTAAGTAAGGTTCCATGATACTGAAAATTTGGAAATGTGAACAATTTACACACTCTCTTCCTACTTCAATTATTCTATACAGATAGCACTAATTTAATGGGATTCTAACACTGAAGATATTAAGAATATATTCTGAAAGCAATGTCACTCTGACACCCATGCTGGAGTATGGAAGTAAATATAGGGAGCTCAATTCATTTTCACAAAGTTCATATAGGTAAAGATAAATCTAATAAGAAGTACAGAAAAAATTAAATCAATAATAAGAAAGGGATACAGTTATAACTTTTTATTACCTCAAAGGCCCCAAGGTTAGCCATGCTACCTCTTGTAAACAACGACAGCAATTAGTAACATTGTTGAGTGAACATTATTTCCTTAGTTACTGATGGCCTCACTTTAGGGATGAGGAAACCAAGGTCTAAAGCACTTAAATAACCTGCACGAGGTCACAGAGTCTGCATGTAGTGGGAGTGAGAGTCAGCTCCAGGTAGTCTGGGTCCAGAGTTCATGCTCTAAGCATTACATAATTATGCTGCAGTTAGTAAACAGCAAAGGAAAAAAGAAAGGACAAACTAAATAGTGTAAGTAATTAAATTCTTCTGAGAAATGTTACATTATTCACGACAAAATGAAATTTTTAAATAATATATTTAAAAAGTTAAAAGTGAACAGATTTTATTTTCTTAAAAGCATAATGGGAGACATTTTATTTACCTCTCTGAATTTCTGAAGGTATAATTTCAGAGGTTCCACATAACTGTCGAAGCCCAAGGTAGACATGGCAAAGAGAATATCCTCCCCATTGATTGTTTTCCGTTTCTCTTGATGGCATCTTTCACTGGCTTCAGATGTTATAAAGCTGATGAACTCACTCACACATTCTTGAACACATTCTTTGGCATCTTTTGCAATCTGGAGAGTAAAACCATAGGTAAATTAGCAGGGAATATAACCATCACCTTCCCAACAACCTGCAAAAATAACAGGCTGTTCAGAAGAACACCTCTTTCAGTTTGTGGCTGTTAATCTTTAATCTCTGAAATGTATGCTAATAACATTAACACAATGTTTACTATCAAAATTCCAGCTCTCAGAGTCAGAATAAAACTGAATACATGAGAGAGAAGCCTTGACAACTATTCACAGAAAACGAATATAATTTCGATATGAAAGAGCAATCACTGGACATTCCTGCCACCACAGACAAAATGAAAACTCTCACTAATCAAGTCCCACTGTCTTGTTTACACACTGTAGAAAGTAAATTAAGAGTGGCATAGATGCAGTCAAGCCAGAAAGTATAATGTGAACCACATATATATTTTAAATTTTCTAGGAGCCATGTTAGAAAAAAGGAAAAAGCAAGTAAAATTAATTTTAATAAATACCTTCTACTTAACCCAATATATCCAAATCATTATCATTTAAACACAGAATTAAATTTAAAATGAGATATTTAAATCCTTTTCTTTGTACTAAACCTTCAAAATCTAATGTTTTCTATTTACAGTACATCTCAACTCACACTAGCCGCATTTCCAGTATCCCAGCGCACATGTGCCTAGTGCTGCAGAACTGGACAGCACAGGCCTTCGCCTGTGTAAAGCAATAATCCTGCAATTGTACTTTTTTCCCTTAAAACATGAGGAAGATTTTTCAAATTGGAACTTCAGGCTTAGTGATATATTGTAATAGTATCTTCATTTGTAAGCCTTGTTACTTTCATTAGTACTTTTGTAAGCTATAATAACAGAACACTATGCCAAATAAAATTAAAAAGTGTGAATTTAAATTCAGAACAAGTAATGGAGTAGTGGCATTGAGTTTTCAAAAGTTGTTCTAAGAAGACAAAGCTACCTAAAAAAAAAAAAAATTCAGACCAGTTGAAATGTGTATAAATATCTATTATGTAAAAAAAGCTACTGCCAAACAACAGGATTTTTTTTTTTTTTTTTAGAAAATCCTTACCACATCTTTAGCAGTCCAGTGACTTAAATTTGCTGCAAGATTATAGAAATTACAACTTCATATGCCCAAACTTTATAGTTCTGATGATATACCTACTTTTAAAAAGATTCTTTTTTTTTTTTTTTTTTGTAGAGACAGAGTCTCACTTTATCGCCCTGGGTAGAGTGCCGTGGCGTCACACTGCTCACAGCAACCTCCAGCTCTTGGGCTTAAGCGATTCTCTTGCCTCAGCCTCCCTAGTAGCTG
>CAUYON010199691.1:0-15935 GCA_963573935.1 Arctocebus calabarensis
TGGGGAAAGGGGAGAGGGAGGGAAAGGGAGGGAGAGGGTTGGGGGAGATGGGACAAAGGGTGAGATCACATGTGTGGTACATATTTGAAGGGTCAGGAGAAAATTTCTAAATACGGATCAAAAATGTTTTCACATAGTAAAAGAGAAAATCTCGTGAATGTTATGTCAATCTGGTTGATAAAAATATCTCAGATTGCATGTGAAGCCCACACACTGTACTCCATGATTGAACTAATGTACTCAGCTATGATTCAATTAAATAAATAAATAAATAAATAAATAAATAAATAAATAAATAAATAAATAAATAAAACCAGAGACCAGAGGTGGTGCTTGTGGCTCAATGAGTTGGGTGCTGCCCCCATATACTGAGAGTGGTGGATTTGAACCCAGCCAGCCCAAAGTGCAACAAAAATAGCTGGGTGGTGTGGTGGGTGCGGGTAGTCCCAGCTACTCAGGATGCTGAGGCTGGAGAATCCCCTAAGCCCAATAGCTGGTGGTTGCTGCGAGCTGTGATGCGACAGCATTCTACCCAGGGTTACAAAGTGAGACTCTGTCTCTAAAATAAATAAATAAATAAATAAATCCAAAGACCAGGCTTGGTGCCAGCCACATACACCAGGGAGGCAGGTTTGAACCCAGCCTGGGCCTGCTAAAGGGTACCATGTTCAGGCTTCATTGTTGCTTAGCAGGCCCAGGCTGGTTTCGGACCGCCACCCTAGTGTATGAGAACCATTGCCCTAAGACATGTTTTCTCTCAGCCCATTTTTCTGTCATTCAGTCAAACATTCAGTATATGGGGCCCAGGATGTTACAGAGATCAGACAGTCCCCGTTGTCAAGACAGAGACGTGTATTTGGCAATATCCACACAAAGTCATGAGTGTTATCAAGGGATGTTGGCAGGAACTGGGACAAAAGACTGTGTGAACTAAGGAATGTGGAGTTACACTGAGGACAGTGGAGAATGATCAAAAAGTGCTGACAAAGCTGGGTGAAAGGGGGCACTCAACCAGCATAAACTGCACAGAACACCAAGGCTTATAAGAAAGGTCTTTATTGTTGGGGGTGCTGCAGAGCAGCATTAAGGAGGAGGGAAAAGAGGGAGAGAGAGATGAGGGAAGAGAGGAGAGGAGAGAAGGTAGAGAGAGGAGGATAGAGAGAGACACAAGAAACGAAGGGGAGAGAGAGAAGAGAGAGACAAGGGCACCTTATATAGGTTCAGTTAGGGGAGGTGAGGGGATGGTAGAATAGCCAATAAGGAGTTACTGTTCTGGCGAGAAGAGCCATAGGGGGCAGGCCATAAGTTTGAACTTTTCAGTGGGTTATCTGGATAGGGAGATGAAGTTTTGCAATTATCTAAAATTGGGCGCAGTGGCACATTCCTGTAATCCCACCATTCTGGGAGGCTGGGACAGGTGAATCTAAGGAGCAAGACCAGGGACTCTGTCTGTACTAAAAATAGAAAAACTAGCTGGTTGTTGTGGCAGGGCCCTGTAATCCTAGATACTGGAGAGGATGAGGCAAGAGGATCGCTTGAGCCCAAAAGTTGAGGTAGCTATGAGCTATGATGCCACAGCACTCCATCAAGGGCGACAAAGTGCGACGTTGCCTCAATAAATAAATAAATAAATAACAAAAAACACCCATCACTTTTTTTTTTCTGTCCAGAGTTCTACCCTGTGCCCTGAGCAGAGAGCAATAGGGTCGCAGCTCACTATGACCTCGGACTCTGGCTGTGGACATCCTGCTGCCTCAGCCTCTGAAACCGCTCAGATTATAGGTGCTCAGCTAGGCTCCGGGCTGGGCTTTTCAATTTCATGAGTCTTTGTTGCACTCTCGCTCAGAGAAGCCTGGAACTCCTGAGCTCAAGCAATCCTCCTGGCTCAGCCTCCCATAGTGCTGGGATTGCAGGCGTGAGCCACCACACCCGGCACTCCTAAAGTTTTTATGGCCGCAACCACGTTGGCCCCGCCCTCTTTCTCGGTGGCTGTTGTTGACTTCCCTGGGCACCTCCAGCTCTGGGTGTTCAACACTTGGCTTCCCATCCCCCCTCAAAGAGAAGCCCTACAGGTCTGTCCCCGAGGCTGACAGGTCCTCACGTAGCCCCTCGTGCTTACTGTGCTGTAGGGGGGCTGTTCTTCCCTAGGACTGCGGGCTGCAGCTGAGCGGGGAGGATGGAGGCCGCAGCTACCCCCTGGCGGGCCACCTGCTCTGCCGCAGCTGCCACCTGCCCTCGCCCACAGTCCACATCACTGAGCTCTAAAGAGCTGGATGGGTGTGGAAGGGATGGCCGCATGGGTGGCCCAGGTCAGTGTCAGGGTGGTTTTCCACCTGGCCAACACCCCACACTTGTCACGAGCAGCTGTCCGCAGGGGTTGGAACCCCTAGTAGAATAGAAGTAGAAGCTCCTTGTATTTATTCACCGTCTGTGCCTCCTCAAGCCGCTTCCCTCCAGGACCTGCTGCCTCCCACCTGCCCCAGCACAGACTTTCCGGCTCTCCGTTCCGGACACTCCCCCCTACACCCCCGCAGCCTCAGGACACGCCGTGTGTCATGGGTGGAAGAGGGCCGCTGCCATGCCCCAAGGTGCGGGGTGACACGCTATCTGGCCTGATGGGGGGCGCTGAGTCCCTTGTTCAGACGTGCCTGGGGCCCCTTCAGGCGCCCTCCCGCTGGGGGGGACAGGGTGTGGTCTCAAGGTGGGTTGAGGGAGAGCCAGGTTTGTGTTTGTCTGTCTCAAAGCCCTTGCACACCTTGTTTGGGTGGGGTGGCAGGAGGGTGAGGAATGACCCCCTTGGGGAAGGGGGCTGGATAGGGGCACTGCCTTTGGCCGTTGTGGTTGGTCACTATGGGAGTGGGCTATGTGGACTCTGAAGGATGTGGCCAGCCTCGGTTCCCACCCTGTCCCCTACTTATGGGACTCCCAGCTTGGGGACTGCCCAGTCTCCTTGTCCTCAGCCCTGTGTCCTCCGTTTCAGCCACGGAGCGACCGCCAGGGGGCGCCCTGCCTGCCAGGCGTGCTGCGCATGAGGTTCCCAGACCAAAGGATGTGGTTTTGACTTAAATTAAGTTTTCCCTTGAGAGTGCTTTCCTTTTCTTTAAAAGAATGTAGTTTTCTTCTAAGAACTTGAGCTGAACTTGTCATTCCTTAAGGAAATTACAGAAAACTCACACACAAGTGTCCTAATTTGTATATGATGGAGCTGGTTTTCAGGCAGTAAGAACATTGTAGTTTTAACTATTTTTGTGTAAATTCCTTTAAAATCTCACTACGTGTGTCTGCCTTTCAGAGTTCAGTGTCGGGTCACCTAAAAACTCAGTTTGGGGGAGTTGTTGATCCATTTTTGTTCTCAGCCTCCTGGTGTGTGTTGGATTTGCACTTGTGGCGGCCTCTGGTCCTGGGGAAGCATCACCACGGTTTTCAGGGGACATTAGGACTGAGTCCTTTCATTCCTTGTTGGGGCGCTGCCGCGGCCTCAGGCTGCTGGTTGTCCTTCTCTTCCCCCACCATCAGTGGGAGGTATGTCTGCTGTGGCCTCGTCCATCTGGCTGAGCCAGGAGAGAGGAACAGAGGAGATGGGTCGTCAGCTGTGCCCAAGGGGATGGGAGGGAACTGCAGGAGATGTGGCTGCCAGTGGGGCCAGCTGGGCCGAGGCCTGGAGCTGGCGTGCCCTCTGGTGGGCTGAGCAGGCAAGAACAGGAGCATTTGGAGATTCTTAACCTGGTTCTTTAAACAGAGTGAGGTGCCAAGCTGGGACACAGTCTGTCTCCCAAGGGAGGGAGTGAACAGGATCAGGAGAGTTCTTGGAGGACATGGTACCAACCAGGCCAGACAGTAAATTGCAGGAATGACGACTGTTTCTGGCTATGGAGCTGGGCTGTTTTGCTTTTGAAACAATTAATTGAAAAGCTCTCTTTCTGCCCTCCTGTTTGCTTGCTCTGTCTAGCTGGCTTTGACTCTCGTTTCTCCTTGTTGCAAGGCCATCCCTTCTCTTGTGTTTCTGCCATGGAAGTGTCCCTACGTATTCAGCTGTGGGGTCACTGTTGCACCTCGCATGTGCTCTAGCTTGGTTACCATGCTCCCTGCCCCCAGCTGTACTCAGTTTTCCCTTCCACCCCTCAGGTCATACTTTGTCAATGGTCAGAGCTGAGCAAATGCAAGACCCTGTGGGCCAATCACCTCATTTCAGGCTACACTTGCCATTTCTCTCTGGGCCCCAAAGTGCTTTCTGTCAGGACTGACCACCCCAGCAGCCTCCTACCACAGAACCTTTCCACCTGCAGCTGTTGCTCCTCAGATTACCCCTGCCTGGCATTTTAATTCTTCATCAAATCCTTCAGGCCCTGCGTGGTGGCTCCCATGCCTACAATCCCAACCCTCTGGGAGGCCCAGGTGGGTGGATTGCTTGAGCTCAGGTGGAGAACCACCTGAGCAAGAGTGAGACCCCACCTACTAAAAATACAAAACCTAGCCAGGTGTGGTGGCAGGTGCCTGTAGTCCCAGCTATTTGGGAGGCTGAGGCAAGAGGATCATCTGAGTCCGAGTTTGAGGTTGCTGTGAAGCCATAGCACTCTACCCAGGGTGACAGAGTGAGACTCTGTCTCAAAACAAACGCAGAAAACACAAATCTTTCTTTTTTTTTTTTTTTTTTTTTGAGATAGAGCGTCAAGCTGTCATCCTGGGTAGAGATCCGTGGCATCATAGCTCACAGCAACCTCCAACTCCTGGGCTCAGACAATTCTCCTGCCTCTGCCTCCCAAGAAGATGGGAAACCCACCACAACGCCCAGCTATTTTTTGGTTGCAGCCGTCATTGTTTGGCCAGCCCTGGCTGGATTTTAACCTATCAGCTCAGGTGTATGTGGCTGGCACCTTAGCTGTTTGAGCCACAGGCACCTAGCCAGGTTTTCTCTTTTCTTCCCTTGATCAGAGACTGGGTCATGTCTCTTGAGTGTCTGGCAGCCCTCATCTAGCCAGGAGGCAAGCAGGGACTTCAGGTGCCAGCCAGGGAGGGGTGGGGGCTGTTGCTGCTGTGGAAGTTAGAGTGGGTTGGCCGGTGGGTCCCTAGGAAGTCTTGGATTGAGACATATGTGTCTGGGAGTTGGGGATGTGCCTATTATTGAACAAAGAGTGTCAGCTGCCTGTCACCTTTGAGCCAATATACGAGACCAGGTTAGGTCTGACTAGCTGTATTATCAGAAGGCCAGCGATTCTGGAGAACAACAAGAGTAGCCTCTCCAAGACTGTTCTGCTCTTTCATTTCCAAAACCACAGTTTTATACATAAAAGTTCAAAGCAAAAAACCATGTCAATCCTCATCTTAAACAACAATAATTAACCCTTATCTTAAACAACAATCCCCATAACTCATGACCCATAGTAAACAAAGCAGAGTGAATCTTGACCCAAAACAACCTTTCTAATTCAAAAGTTAATCTTCTAAATCAATTGCACTAAAGTGCTCAAGATACACACTTTTAGGTTAAAGCTGAATTTACAAAATAACAAGTATGGAAGACAGGAGGTGTGAAGCAGCCAGACCAGCTATGTTGTGTCGGCCCAACCTGACTTCCTCTTGTCTTCATTACATGTGCTCTCATGCCCAGGTCACCTGCGTCCTGCCACCCAGCACAGCTCTGCAGGGCTTGCCCCTCCTGCTATGGTGGGTATGCACCCCAAGAGGCTGTGGTGGGGACCTGGCTGGGAGAGGGGTATGTGTACCCATGCTGTGGTGACGGAGGGGGCTCCTCAGAGCAGCCTGGGTAGGGGGAGCAGCCATAATGGGTGAGGTGGGGGTGGGGAGGCTCCTTGGTCTCAGGCCACACGCCCTCACTGAGTCCCTGGTGACAGGGACTCCAGGACGCATCTGGGATCATGGAGAACCCAAAGGAAATACGTCTGGGGCAGAAGGGCAGCTCCTCTTCTGCCACGTTTCCTGGGCCTGAGGGCTTTCCTGGCCTCAAACCCAGGCCTGGATGTCACAGCTTGGCCCTTTCCTGTCCTGTAAGGATGAAGCTCCCTAAAGAAGTCGGTCCCTTGGCCCTGCCAGGTCTGGGCTACTGCCACCCGATACACCTGGAACTTTGCCTGGAAGTGCCCAGCAGTGATTTTGTGGTTTTAAGCCCATCACACACTCACCTATCTGTGCCTGAACCTCACTTGTGACCCCATCATCCCACACCCAGTGCACTCTCTCCTTCACAACTGCTGTGTAGGTGACCTTCCCAGATCACACACGCCTGCTTTGCCACTGGGTACACGCACGACTGTCCGCGAACTCAGCCTTGCCTGCCTGAATTTACTTGCTACACAGACCTGTTCCAGGCACAAGCAGGACACAGCTGACTCAGTTTTTCCTGACACCACCTGGGCCACCAGTCCCCCCCCATCCTCCATCAGCCTTGCTGGTGGGCACTGAAATGGGGCTTGAGCCCAGGGCAGTCATTTTACCAGGCCTTTTTTTTTTACCCTCTGTGGCCCTGGGTAGAGAGCCTTGGGCACCTCACACTCTTGGGCTCCAGTGATCTTCCTGCCTCAGCCTCCCAAGTAGCTGGGACACAGGTGACCATCACAATGCCCAGGTTAATTTTTCTATTTTTAGTAGAGATAGGGTCTCGCTCTTGCTCAGGCTGGTGTGGAACTCCTGAGTTCAAGAAATCCTTTCACCTCGGTGTGAGCCACCATGCCAAGTCTCAGGCCTGACTTTTTTTAACCCTTCTTCATCCCAAATGGTTTTGGAAACTCATCTCCACCTGAGCCCGCTGGGCTTGAGGAAGGAAAGGGTGGTCAGGTGTGGCAGAGCTGCTGGAGGCGGAGGAAAGGTGAAGGTCTTGAATAAAGCTAGTTTAGTGTAGTAAGTGGGTGGGAGGCACAGATGGCAGCCCGCTGATATGAGGGGCAGGAAGGAGAGTCAGGAGGAGCCACGGTGTCTGACTGGGGCTGTGGTGTCAGGCAGAGTCCTCCCAGGCACTAAGGCCCAGCCCAGGCTCTCTGGCCACTTCTTCAGTTCCCTGTAGACTTGCTATGGTGCCTGGGGCTGTGAGTGCAGTGGTGACATCTGTGTGCCCAGCCCTGGCCTGGTACCTGGCTGTAAGGGTGTTTTTGAGTGTTCTGAATGACTTGGACTGTACCTGTCAACCTTTTTGGAACACTGACAGGTGCTTAATGCTCAGTAAAGTGACTTACTGTCCCCAAACAAGTGAATGAGTGTGGGACAGGCATTTCTGGGGTCTGAATGTATGTGGGTCCCTGCGTAGGACAGTATCTGTGTCACTTCAGCTGGGCTGCAGGGTGTACATAAGCCAGAAGTGGGAGGACAGTGTATGGTGATCACCGGGCTCCTGCCTTGTGTTCTCAGCGGGGTGGTCAGATGTCAGTCTGGCCATGCAGTCACATCAGTGTCCCTGAGTCCTTTCAACTCACTTCCTAGACAGGCCACTTAGCCAGCTACAGACCTGTGCCCCAAACGTGCAGCACCGGGTGCAAGTTTGAGATGGATGCTTGAGGCCAGGGCTGTCTGACCAGCCCTCTCTGCAAGTGGTGCCCTGGTTCACACTCTCATTCTGCTACTAGCCCCTCTGCTGTCGGCAGCAAGGGGCTCATCTTGCCCCTCGTTGCTGCCCTCAACCTCTCTTCCCTGGTCCTCCATGTCCCCCTTCCCACAGCTCGGGGCTGCGGCAAGACCCTTCCCCTGCTGTTAGTCAGAGGACGTGTGAGCTCAGTTGCTATTCCTCCTTCTCCAACGCACACTCACTGTGCTGCAGGAGTCCTGGCCCCCTCCTTGCCACCACCTTGGGCAGAGTTGTTCCAAAGCATGTTCAAGATTATTCTTCACTCCCCCACAACACCCCCACTAATCCCAGAGCCCCATCTGTTCCTGCCCTGCCCTCAGGATTCAACCTGGAGTCACAGTTTTCCTCTTTTCCAATTTTATATTGAGAAGTATAAACTGAGAAGCAGAAGTGACAAGTATCCCAGATGCGCCCTGCTCTGATCACCCACCTTGGGACACACTGTCATGCTGATTCTTGTGTCAGTCTCTCCCTTCTCCTCTACTAGGTTTATATCCCATTACTGCACCCATAAGCAATTTATTATATGGTACAAAATGACTTTGAACTTTATATTAATTGAATCATCCTCTGTGTTTTCTTCCAAGGTCACTAGTGCTCGATCTTACATTTTAGAGTTTCATTTGTCTTTTCGTGTTGCTGAAGTTGTTCATTATTATTTATGGGTAACATTCCATTGATAAATATAATACAAGAGACTCCAACATCATACTGTTTATGACTATCTGAGTGGATTCTAGTCTAGAGCTCTTACAGATAGATCTATGCACATTCTTATTCATTCTTATCTTAGCTCACATATTAAATAATTTTTCTAGAATGTATACCAATGAGTAGAATTGCTAGTTCACAGGATATGTGTGATGTTTTGCTTTGCTAGGTATTGTCAAATGGTTTCCCAAAGTGGTTGTAACAACTTAAAACCCAACTTGAAGACTACAGCATTTTTACTTACTTTGTATTTATTTTATTTTAGAGACAGGGTGGTCGAGGCTGGAGTGGCATGATCAGAGCTCACTGTAGCCTTGAACTCCTTGGGCCCGGCTACCCTCCAACCTTAGCCTCCCAAGTAGCAAGCTAGGACTACAGGTGTGTGCCACCCCTCTCAGCTAATTTTTTAATATAGATATGTGTGTGTGTGTATTTATTTATTTATTTAATAGAAAGAGTCTCACTTTGCCACCCTCAGTAGAGTGCTGTGGCATCATAACTCACAGCAACCTCCAGCTCTTGGGCTTAGGTGATTCTCTTGCCTCAGCCTCCCATGTAGCTGGGACTATAGGCGCCTACTACAATGCCTGGCTATTTTCTTGTTGCAGTTTGTCTGGGGCCAAGTTTGAACCTGCCACCTTCAGTATATGGGGCTGGCGTCCTACTCACTGAACCACATTTGCCACCTGATTTTTAATATTTTTTTATAGTGATTTGGTCTTGCTATTTTGCTTAAGGTGATCACAAAATTTTTCTTTCATTTAAACTGTATTATATCTAATCTATATTATAGAGATATTCATCTATGTCACCTATTTTAAAGAATAAAAGTACATAATGAGTTTATACTGATACTTCCAATTCAAAGTCAGGAATAACGCATTTTAATCTCGTCTCTTTTGTCTCATATATGTTGTCTCATATGTCTCTTTTGTCTCATATATGTTATCAAGTGTTCTGGTTCACAGGGACACAGAGCAATATAGTATTAGAATTTTTCATAATTACTCATTAAAGAAAATCTGTTGTTTTGTCATGGCACCAAGCTTAAATAGGTGGGAAGTTTTTGCATGATAGAAATGTCTTGTTATGTTAATGAGGTACATGACTCACATTGGGCCTCTAGGTAGACTGAGGATAGGGACTAGTAACTAGAAAAGTCAAGTTATTGGAAAGTTGGAACATTGGGCCAGCCTGAGCTCCAGAAAGAAAAGAACGACTGAAGATGTAGCTCATCTATGTGGGCAGTGATTGGATGCGTCATGTGTACAGAATGAAACCCCATTAAAAACTGTGGACACAGAGGCTTAGTAAAGCTTTTTGGTTGTTGAACAAATTGATATGCTGGAAGGGTGATTTGCTTGGACTTTTCAGGTAGGGGACGTGAATGCTCTTATCTCTCTCCTAGACCTATTCATATCCTTTATAATAAAACTGTAATTGTAAGTCTAGCTCTTTCTTTGAGTTTGTGAGTCAATCTGGTGAACTATCGAACATCATGGAGTCATGAGAGGCCAGAAATTTGTATCCAATTGGTGATAAGTATGGGTGGGCTGGGCCTCCACTTGTGACTGCATCTGAAAGGAGGGAAGTCTTGTGGAGAACTTAACCTAGCCCTAACCCAGATTTAACCAACTTGCTCTGGACTGTTAGTGCCATATATTATAAAAAAAAAAAAAAAAAAGTAGAAAAAAAATAAACTCATACCTCACAGCAATCTTAGACCTTTGGGGTCAAGTATCCTCTTGCCTCAGCCTCCCAAGTAGCTGGGAGTACAAGCAACCACCAAAACACCAGCTGTTTTTTCTATTTTTAGTAGATATGAGGTCTCACTCTTGCCATCCTTTTAAGAAGAGTAAGTATGACTCTTACTTGAACATTTTCTTTCTACAAAGCAACATGTATTTGTTGTGGTACATGTGGGAGATTTAAATGATCTATTTCTCAGATATTACAATCTGTTTTCCTACTGGACATTGCTTTTTTTTTTTGAGACAGAGCCTCAAGCTGTTGCCCTGGATAGAGTGTCATGGCATCACAGCTCACCGCAACCTCCAACTTCTTGGCGCAAGCAAATCTCCTGCCTCCGCCTCCCAAGCAGCTGGGACTACAGGCGCCCGCCACAATACTGGGCTACTATTTTTTTTTTTTTTTTTGGTTGCAGCCCTCATTGCTGTTTGGCGGGCCTGGGATGGATTCAAACCCTCCAGCGCAGG
Organism: Arctocebus calabarensis; assembly: GCA_963573935.1. Classification (NCBI taxonomy): domain Eukaryota; kingdom Metazoa; phylum Chordata; class Mammalia; order Primates; family Lorisidae; genus Arctocebus; species Arctocebus calabarensis. Next base: position 10,501 of record CAUYON010199691.1, read on the forward strand.
TGTATGTGGCTGGTGCCTTAGCTGCTTGAGCCACAGGCACCGAGCCATGGACATTGCTTTTGTAAATCATGTGGTCATAAATAATACGGCAGCTAAGTCTTTGTGCTTGATCTTTATTATTTACATTAGCTCAAGATCAAGATCAAGGGCTACTGTCTTTTGATGCATACTGCCAGCTTCCCCATGAGAACACTTCTGCTAAGTGGTATTCTCATCTCCAATATGAATGCCATATCCCCATGCCTCACCCACCCAGCTAGTGCCAATTTGATGAAAAGTAGAGTTCCAGCTTGGTGCAGTGTTTCATACCTGTAATCCCAGCTCTGTGGGAGGATGAGACAAGTGGATTCCTTGAGCTCAGGAGTTCAAGTTCAAGACCAGCCTGAGCCATAGCAAGATCCCGTGTCTACTAAAAATAGAAAAATTAGATGGGCACTGTGGCAGGCTCCTGTAGTCCCAGGTGCTCAGGAGGCTGAGGCATGATGATCACTTGAGTACATGAGTTTGAGGTTGCTGTGAACTTGACACCAGGGCTTCTATCCAGGGCATCTGTCTCAAAAAACAATAACATTTTTGGAAAATTAAATTTAATTGAGTTCATCTTTCTATAGTAGCAAAATCAGGGGAGAGATAAGTATGACAATCAATTTTGTTTAGCACAGGTCCCTAAGCAGCGGAAAGGAGATCTAAAGCTGTCTGAGGCCCAAGTAAGTGTTCTTATTGAGCATGTATATTATCTACCTTTTTTTTTTTTTTTTTTTTTTGAGACAGAGTTTCCCTTTGTTGTCCTGGGTAGAGTGCCGTGGCATCACAGCTAACAGCAACCTCCAACTGCTGGGCTTAGGTGATTCTCTTGCCTCAGCCTCTGGAGTACCATCTCTCTTATAGCTCCACCACAGCCCACTGAGAACTGCAGTGGGGCCAGGCTGAGGGGAGTCTGGGAGGGGTGGTGGGGCCTGAGAGAGGTTCAGGAGTCACAATCATGCAGCAGAGCCATGGGAGGGGCCTGGGTCTCCAGTCTGTGCATGAGACCCATGAAGCAGCTGAGTCCACAATGGATGGTTGATATTAGGATAAACTGAGGCAAAATAGGTGACTTCTTGGTCATGGCTACATTCTACATTTTTTTTTTTTTGAGATGGAGTCTCACTATGTCCTCCTTGGTAGAGTGCCATGGCATCATAGCTCATAGTAACCTCAAACTCCTGGGCTCAAGCGATCCTCCTGCCTCAGCTTCCTGTTGTGACAGACATCTGCCACAACGCCTGGCTAGTTCTTCCATTTTTAGTAGAGATGACGTTTCACTCTTGCTCAGGCTGGTCAGAGGCGATCCATCCACCTCAGCCTCCCAGAGTGCTAATATCGCACTTGTACCTTGGCCTTTTGTTCTTTTCATCTCTCTGGCACGTGAGAGAGGGACCTCTTCTCATCCATTATTTTACCTTCACCTCACCACAGCCCTGGTGGGAATCAGAGGCCCAGAGGAAGACTGTAGTACACACAGCACCACTCCACATCAGCCAGCTTGTCTCTGCAACAGTAGGTGGCAGAGGCGATTCTGGTGCCCAGAGGCCATGTGGTCTTCAGCAGACACTTTAACCCCACTGGACTGTCTCCCTTCCTGGCCCTTCCTCACCCACACAGTTGGTGTCTGCACCATCCCCTCTGTCTCCTCACTCCTGCATTTCTTTTCCTTCCCTCCCAGATTCTCACTCATAAGACTTGGATGATGCTGGGAGACTAAAATTTGCTAGATAATGTGTGTGACGTGTGGCTCCTGGTACATAGAAATGATCAGACACTCTGGGTGTTGTGATTGTCATTCCCTGATGCCAACACCTGTCAAATTCAGTTGAGGAAGCACATCTGACAGCATTCAAATCCAGCAGCAGTTGGATGTCAACCCGGTGTCCCCAATGTGACCCCGACCCCCATCCCTAGGAAAGCAAAATCTCTGGTCCAAGGAGTAAGCACTCTTCTATGAATTGCAAGATTTTTATTGCTGGAATCCTCTAGTTAGATGCCTGGGTATGAGGTGTTGCTGAGACTAGTTAGTGATCAGCGATATGGCTCCCTTGGGTCTTCTGGCAAGGACAGCTATCTTTTTTGTTGCTGTTGAGACAGAGCCTCAAGCTGTCACCCAGGATAGAGTGCTGTGGCATCACAGCTCACAGCAACCTCCAATTCCTGGGCTCAAGCGAGTCTCTTGCCTCCACCTCACAAGTAGCTGGGACTACAGGCGCCCACCACAATGTCTGGCCATTTTTTGGTTGCAGCTGTCATTGTTTGGTGGGCCCGAGCTAGATTCCAACCCACCATCTCATGTGTACGTGGCTGGCGCCTTAGCCCGTTGAGCCACAGGCGCTGAGCCAAGGACAGCTCTCTTAACAAAAATTGCTTGAGTACATTTTGTCCTGCAAAGACAAGATCAGGAAACTTTGTGAGGCCTCAGGGGCAAGAGAGACATGGAGTTTGCCCTGAGCACTCCTCAGACACTTCTGGCAAGAGGCTTACAGCCTCATCTGAATTGTGGCTTTTGGATTTGAGCAGGTAAAGGGGGATTCCTTCCAATCTTCTGCACCATGGGAGTAGCCCAACTTGTGCCTGAGAAGTCTGGGAAAGCTCCTTTCAAAAGAACAAAAAGAAGAGGAGGGGCAGCCAGTGTTGTTGGCTGCTGAAGAGGACCTGGTGAGTCTGGGCACCTGTAAGCCTCCAGGAATGAACTTTTCCCAGTTCCCTTCCTACTTCTGCCACTTGGACACTTGTAGGTGAAGCAGCAACTTTCACCAGCAACTCCTGGGGGAACAGAAAAAGGATTCAGTTTGACTCCCCGTGGGGTGGGGCAGGCGGGGAGGTTTTTAGAGATGCCTCTTCTCCTGGCATTTGAGCCACGGGATGGCTCCTTGGGATCCAGGGAAGAAAAACAAATGAAGATTTTGGGGGAATGGACAATGGAGGAGGGGACTTGAGGTGTTGGGATAAAGGAAGGAATATATATACATATACATATATATGTATGTATATATAAAGAGAGAGAGAGACAGAGACAGAGATGGAGAGAGAGGGAGAGAGAGAAACAGAGTCTTATTATGTCGCCCTCGGAGAGTGCCACGGTGTCACAGTTCACAGGAACCTCAAACTCTTGGGTTTAAGGGATTATCTTGCCTCAGTCTCCCAAGTGGCTGAGACTACAGAGGCCTGCCACAATGCCTGGCTATTTCGTTGTTGTAGCTGTCATTGTTGTTTGGCTGGCCTGGGCCGGGTTCAAACCTGCTAGCTCTGGTATATGTGGCTGGTGCCCTAGCCGCTGAGCTATAGGTGCAGAGCCAAGGAACCAATATTTGAAGAGAGAAAGGATCCAATTCTTTGTTCTTTTTTTTTTTTTTTTTTTTTTGTAGAGATAGGGTATCACTTTATGGCCCTCGGTAGAGTGCTGTGATGTCACAGCTCACAATAACCTCTAACTCCTGGGCTTAGGCGATTCTCTTGCCTTAGCCTCCCAAGTAGCTGGGACTACAGGCACCTGCCACAATGCCCAGCTACTTTTTGTTGCAATTTGGCCGGGGCTATGTTCAAACATGGGGCCGATGCCCTACCCACTGAGACACAGGTGCCGTCAGAATCCAATTCTAATGGTTGAATAGAGATCTCAGCTTGTGTGCTGGAATCAGGGAGGCCAGAGCTGAGGAGCTGAATCAGAGGTCAGGTGGTGCCGTGGGCAGGGGAGCTGCTGGATGTTCCCACCGGGTTCCTGCTGAGCTGAACTGCCTGAGCCAGGTGCAGAGCTCAAGGGCTGGATCAAATCTCCCTTCCTGGCCATTCTCCACCCACACTGTTGATGTCTGCTCCATTTCGTCTGTCTCCTGGCTCATGTGTTTCTTTTCCCTCACAGAGTCCCAGACAAGGGCTGTGGTCGGGAGGAGGATGAGACTTGGGCTGAGCTGAGCCCCTGGCCGGCACTGGGGTGCAGATACACCCGGTGGTACTCAGCAGCGCAGACTGGGTGTCATCCTTATCCTGTTCTATCAGTTTATTGTCAGCACACATCTTTATTTGCTTAGCATTTTCCAACAATGCAGGGGATTTTGAGAAATGTGTTAGGTGTTCCCTTCAGGAAGAGGTAAACAGTCTTCTCTACAGCTGGGTATATGTCCAAATCTAGAACACAAAGACAGGCTGACCCACCCTGGAAATAGATCCATCAGAACCCAGCCGTCGTTCCCCTCCCAGCCTGCTCAGGATGCCCCAGGGAAGTCCCCTGGTACCCACTTGTGCCTGAGAGCAGGAGTGAGGCTGTGCAGAGCAGCAGGAGGCCAGTAGCCAGCTTCATAGTGCGGGCAGCAGGTAGTCCCTCCCCATCCTGGGCCTTTATACTCGTCCTCGGTCCCCCAGTGGGGCAGGGAGGGGCCTGTCTGGGACTTCTTTTCTAAGAGACACCTCGAAGCCTCTTCCAGGCCATAGCCCTAACTTCCTGCAGCTGTCAAGAAAGAATTCGTGTTGGGAGGAAGAGGCTAAGTCCTGAGTCAACAGAGGGGTTGACTCATTCTCTCCCCTACCCCCAGGGCTTTTTCTGAGGGTCAGGTGACATGGGAAGTCAAAGGGAAGAATCAAAGGACAATTTGACTAGAGAAATGGACAGAAGGCTCCCAAATCAGGCCTCCTGAGTGATGGCCCATGTCAGCCTATCACATCTGGATGTGATCTTTCAGATAGTCTGGTGAAGACTTTATGGATTTTTTATTAAACTTACTGCTTTTGCTAAGGGTCTCACAGCTAGTAAGCGTCAAAGGCAGGCCACATGATCAGGCCCTGGTAGCTCTCTATTCTGGACCTGCCCAGTGGCCTCCCTTGAGCCATCCTGTTTCTGGAGCCTGGATTTTGCTCTGTGCTCGCTGGGCCTGCAGCTGTAGCTGTCCTTTAACTGAGTCCTGCCACCTGGGTACTGGGAGGGCACGTCAAATGGGAAGGGAATATATCACCCCCCCCTTCAAGCTGCTTCTCTTTTTGAGTTTCTCAGGATGGCCAAGGCCATAAAAAACAAGGAAAGACTAAGAAACTGTCACAGAGCAGATGACATGGTAGACAACAGGCAGCTGCAGGTCAGTGCTAGTGCCTCTCTGCCAAGAGGGCTGACAAAGTGTGAACTCTGTTTGGTACAGGGTTCTAACCAAGACAAAAAACTTGCGGCCTCTGTTTGGCTCTGGTGCCAAAAAACTACTCTGTCACTGTGAACTGTGGCTCAGCAAGTAGGGTGCTGGTCCCATATACTGAGTGCTACAGGTTCAAACCAAGCCCTGGCTGAACTACAACAAAAAATAGCCAGGCGTTGTGGTGGGCACCTGTGGTCCCAGCTACTTGGGAGACTGAGGCAGGATAATCGCCTAAGCCCAAGAGCTGGAGGTTACTGTGAGCTGTGACTCCACAGCCACTCTACT
>CAUYON010199692.1:0-24816 GCA_963573935.1 Arctocebus calabarensis
TATAATAATCATAGAATTTATGATCCTTATCACACATTTAAAAATATGTGGACATAAAATATCTCAGATTGCATGTGAAGCCCCCACACTGTACCCCATGGTTGAACTAATGTACACAACTATGATTCAATAAAAAAAAAAATGTAAAAAAATAAAATAAAATAAAAAAATTCAAGTCACCACCCAGAAAAAAAAAAAATAAAATAAATAAAAATAAAAATATGTGGACAAAACTCCACAATTAAATGTTTTTTAACATTTATGTCTTAATGAGTAACTGAACTACTGAGTAGTAGAATTCATTAAGACCAAAGAAGATATACTCTTATTGGAGTTAGATGATATCTCAATGTGGTTTTGATTTGCATTTCTCTGATCATTAAGGATGGTGAGGATGCTCTTATCTTTAAAGGCCTTTCACCTAGAATGTTCTGTGGTTCTGAGGTCTGGACCTGGGGTGATCCTATCAAAGCATTGTCACTGTGGTCACCATCTTCTGCAATGTAAAGGAAGTTTTCCACCTGAGCAGGCAGATGCTGGCAGGGCAGGGTGTGAATTCAACCTGAGAAGTAGGACAGAGTCAGTGAAGGCGGTCTCCCCAAGGTCATCACAGTATTGAGGGATTGTGAGAAGGTAACACAGCCTTTCCTGAGTCCAGACACAGGGTTGAAGACATGCAGTGCTGGGGCTATCGGTTCCCTCCTCCTTTTCTTACCCCAACTGTGCAGGGCTATTCTGGGTCTATGTATTTTGGGATCTCTAATGAGGTGCCTCTCATCATACCTTGCCATTTTCAGGCAGCTTTTACTAGCCGCCTGGACACTGGGACAACCTAGCAATTTAAGGGCTATAGTGGATGAGGCTGGAAATAGAGAGGCCTAAGATGCCCGGGGTGAAGCGGGAGCAGGGAATTTAAGAATTTGAGTTTCCTCCTTTGTAAAAGAGGAAGGCTGAAATGGCTCAACCTTTCCCAGAGGATGAGAAACCAAATTTCCTGGCTATTGTACCATGCTTTGTCTAGAGAATTTGGAAGAATGAGTAATCTTTAAAGTTGCAAAGAAAGGAAAGGGGATGTCTAAGTTGCTTGTCCATGATTCATTTGAGCTCAAGTTCTACTGACATGGGATTAAATTTTAAGAAAGTAAAGCTGTCAATTGCACCAGCTTCAAGGCAAAATGCAACTCTTGTAAGTGCCTTCAAATTCCAAATGGCCAGTCAGCCTTTCTTCTCCCACAGTGAACAGCACTCTAGAATTTCAAAGCAGGTCTTCCTGGACAGGATTTTCCAAAGCCTGGACACTTTTCTCTTCTAAATATGATGCCATGAACTAATTCCATGGTGTAAGTATTCTTTGACTTATAGTTTTCCACCCCAAAGTGCCTATTCTCTTACACTATAATGCAGAATCTTTATAAAAACATAAATGTAGATTCATGTCTAAATAAAATAACCCCGTATTTCTTCATCGCTCAAGTCTAGGGGGAAAAGGAGAAAAATGCTCTATGTGTTAGGTTTTGCTCAGGTTTCCAAACAAAAATGCCATCCCAGCTTTAAATAGAGGATAAAGGAAATGTTTGTCTCCAGGAGCTGACATGTCCCTGGTCATATTTCAGATACAATTAGCCTCCATTGATGGTGGTAGTTGATCTATCAAACGAGCAGCTAATCTTATCTAGAGTTCACAAATGGCTCAGATGGTAGCCTGTGACTTTGATTACTGCAAGACTGGACCCCATCAGACAGCTTTGCTCCAAACAGTGGTCCCTTCAGCCTCCTGCTCCAGGAGATCAAAGCACTCTCCCCCTCTCCCTATCTGCAGGGAAGCTCATTAGAGGGAGGCTGTCAGGGTTATAATCATGCAACAGTTTTACTTCTGGGTTATAACGCTCTCCCCTTCTTATCAGCCTGTGAGGTCCAAAGTGAGAAGGATAAAGGAGGTAAAGATGACATCTGATACGTTTAATAGGCTCACTGGTGACTGCCTGGGCCTCAGCTCTCTGCCCTCTCTGTGTCATTGACTACTGAAGGGCCTCCCAGATCAACAGGGACTAAGCTTTATTATTTGGTGGTGGTGGAGGGGGGAGGACTTCATTTCCCCTAACAGTGGCTGAAGAAGCCCAGAATCGAAATAGAAGTCTCTCGGAGTCTGAAGCTCTGTCTTTACATTTCAATAGCTATGTGAACTTAGATATTGTGCTGTGAACTTTAGTTTCCTCTGTGTAGTAGAGAAACTAATACTTGCTCCTGGGACTTAATGTGAAGATCTCAATATTCCCCCTTCCTTTCTCTCTCTCTACCTTGTCTTAAAACACTGCCATCCTGGGTTATATTTTTTTCCTCTCTATTCTCATAGTTCCTGCAATTACTGAAACACTGCACCTTATCATGCCTAACCTGATTTTTATTTTTTACCTGATTTTCTTCCAAATAAACAGTGAACTCCCCAAGTCACAGGATATTGAGGCTCCACATGACAAGAAAGGATTAATATTCTGATAATCCTTGTGCTCCACTGGGCACACAGTTGGTGTTCAATGAGTGTTCCTTGTCCACAGCAAAGTACTAGATCCCCAAATAATTTACCAAGTACAATGGGACAGGGACATTGAACCTTTTACAGTGGTTTCATGGGGAGGCCCAAGAATTTATATTTCTAACTAGTTCCCAGTTTGATAACCACGGACCCAATCCAATCTTCCTATTCAAAGATGAGGAAACTGAGGTCCAGACGGGAGGAGGGATTTGTCCAAAGTCACAAAACTAGTCGGAGCCATTCCATGTCTTCTTGTTTCTAAATAGTTTATCAAAGCAAACTTGATTTCATATGGGGATGTGTGTGTGTGTGTGTGTGTGTGTGTGTGTGTGTGAGAGAGAGAGAGAGAGAGAGAGATATTAAAATGTACAGGCAATAGGTCTTATTATTTGTTTTTTAACTCCTTTCTAACTTCTACAGGCTTCAAACTTGAGACTTTGGTTTCCAAATGCTACTTTATTTCATAGCATGGGCATTTGAGAACAGGCTGTTTTCATGTTAATGAGAAGTATGTTCTTCAGATCAATATACTGGTTCAATTTTGTCTTTATTTATCTCTTATTTTCCTTATATGCTAATTCATGTTCATACTTTTTGAATTCTATGAGCAGAAATGCATGGAGGCAACTAGCTCACAGACATCTCAGAGAGGTCCTCTGTGTGCCACCATGGAAACGTGGTTCTCCATCCCTTAACGCTCATCTAGGGAAGGCCCAACCCCACTGCAGGGCTGTGCAGCCCTTTCCAGCAGCTCTTCTTACCCAGAAGAGTAAAAACTTGTTTATAGAAGTGGGTGCTTTGGAGCTGAATAGACCTAGGCTTAATTTTCACTTCCTCACATCCATAGTGGTAAAAAATTACTTAAAGTATTAAACCTCTAGGAAACTCATATTACTACTCTCTAAAGTGAGAAACATATCTACTTCATAAGGTTATTGTAAAAATTTTAAAAAGTGGTTTTTAAGCATCTTATAAGATATATGGAACATACTAAATGCTTTCCCAGTGTGAGATCCTACCATCTGGCCCCTTTTCTCTCTTTCACCTCCTCTCTACTTCTAATAACCCATACTGTCAGAACTTGAGTAAAAAATGTAACCAAGCTGGAAAAATAAGCAAAATACTATCTTTTCCCCTCTATGTCCTTTTGATTTACTTACTGTTATTTCCTCAACATTAATTTATGCATTTCATCATTGAAATCCATTTAGAACTTTTAAGAAAGGAAATGCTTTTAGTTAAAGTAACGACCTTTCCACTAAATATAATTTGGAAGGCATTAGTACTCATTACAATTATAATAAAATTTATGCCTGACACATTATAGGTCCTATGATGAAGGAAAGCTGGGTACTGCCCTGGCATCAGTGACAAGATTATCAGAATATTAATCTCATTCACTTATCCTTTACAGGAATAATTAATTAATCACTAACTGATAATACAATATATTAGCTTATTGCTAAGATGGATGATAATTTAAACTCTAACATCATGTATTTATTTAACTGGCAGAAGTCATGACTCAATTTTATTTGTTTTAAATGACAATGCAGCAAAAGCCAGACAATTCTGAGTCATTACATTGTTAATTAGCCTTTGTGTGAAATAATGAATTTCATACATTCTATCTTAAATGTTGACTATCAAACATACATCTGAAATGTTTAGTCTTAGTACAAGACCTGTTAATTAATACTCTGTTAAAGTATTAGCCCTGTTAATACCACTCTCAGAGTGCAATCTTTTTTTTTTGAGACAGAGTCTCACTTTGTCATCCCTGGTAGAGTGCCATGGTGTTATAGCTCCCTGCAACCTCAAACTCTTGGGCTCAAGTGATTCTCTTGCCTCACCCTCCAGAGTAGCTGGGACTACAGGCTTGTGCCACAACACCCAGCTATAAGAGTGCAAATGTTTTAACCATCAGATCTCCAAGCATATGATTTTAGCTGAAGAGGTTCTGAGAAATTGGACAAAGTTTATTGAATCAGGCTAGAACTAGCTATTATTATCTTGAATAAATTTCCAGTTAATCAACTTTGTTGTGATTACTTTTTTTTTTTTTTTTTTGAGACAGAGACTCAAGTTGTCACCCGGGTTAGAGTGACACCTCCAATTCCTGAGCTCAAGCGAGTCTCTTGCCTCCGTCTCCCAAGTAGCTGGGACTACAGGCACCCGCACAATACCCGGCCATTTCTTGGCTGCAGCCGTCATTGTCTTTTAGCGGCTCAGGCCAGATTTGAACCTGCCAGCCCAGGTATATGTGGCTGGCGCCTTAGCCCATTGAGTCACAGGCGCTGAGCCAATGATTACTTTTTAATTCCATAATAGAGAAAGGGAAGTAATGTTCTTCTATTACTGAAGAAGAACACAGGTTGGCTGGGTTTTTAACAATATGCCCCAGCAGTAAGTGTCTTCTGACTGATTGCTCTTGCATAGTGATCTTGCTAAGGTCTAGCTAACAGAGTGGGGCTAGCTGTTCCCTGCTGTTGGGAGTAATAGGGCATTCTTCAGCCCTAGGCACTGTGCATGGCCATTAGTAACAACTTGAAGGAATTTGCTGCCCTAAGGTGGGACTTTCAGCCAATGAGGCATTCCTGTCCCCTCTCCCCTTTGCTCCTTGAGAGGAAGAGGGACTTACCTGGTTGGTGAATTAAGAAATGAAATTGAACTCAACTTCTGTCATCTTCTTCTTTAGAAGCCAGCCAGCCTATAGAGAACATGCCCTCTGGTTTGCTCTCCATTGCTCAGATGGTAGCGTTGAAGCAGAAGATTCTCCCCTCTGTGATTAGAGGAGTTGCCTGACACCAACAATTACTGAGTAGTAAGTTTGTCTAAAAATGGAATAAAATATTTGCAGGTCCACTTAGTTGAGAATCTAAAGCTATGATGCTAAGTATCTTGTGAATTAAATCAGGGTAGAAAAAGCATTTGCTTACTTATTGGACCTTCTGGCAGTCTCCAGCATGACATGTTGTGTTGGGGTGCTGATTCTCCAGGGCCAAAGACACCAGTGTCCGGGCAGTTAATCTATGCTGGGGCTCTATCAGGGTGTAACAGATGAAAGATTAAACTGAAGTGTGAAGACTGCTGAATAGATTCTCTATTTCCATATATTCATGTGTCTAACAAGGCGAAAGTGAGTTCTAAATTGAATCGACTTTAGTATTCCATGTTTTCTATTCTTACCCATCCCCTAATTTCATCCACACCACCAAAATTGATGTATGTCTTCCCAGGCTACGCTTTTCTTTAGGTCCAGGCTGCTCTCAGAGATGGGGTGCTTTAATGTTCTGTGAAAAAGAAAACAAGACAGTCTATTCTGTTACCAGGCTTTCCCAAGACTAGAGAGAATGGATTGTATATGCTCCTGTGGAAACACCAACATAGTTGTCATTTGAGTGTGTTCTTCAGTCTTCAAATATAGGTAAGCCTTGATGTTTCTTCTGAAAACATCCCCATGGGAATATAGCAGGGCAACTAGCACAAGATTCGCTTCTGAATCATGCTTTGTTCTGATGTAGAAGTGGCCTGTGAATGTTTCCACTAACCGATACCACACACATTTAGAGAAAGGGAGAAGAAACCTGCCCTGTGAGTCAGCTCTGGCTGCTGAACCATCTCAGCTCAACCACTCTCAAACTGTGGCTCCTTTCTGGATCTGACAGTGATTTCTGGGACTGCAGTTCCATAAACATTTACCCAAAGAGGTAGAACTCACAAACTGTCACTTCCTCAGGATATGTCGTTCCCTGCCTGTATTTTCATGCTTAACAAGAACATTCGGAAGCTCTGTTCATGACTGAGAAATGTTTCCGCATTTAGCTGGGAGGTGGAAAAATGGCTATTCATTTAATATTGTTCACTTATCATCCATTCATCCATTCACTCATCCATCAGACATATTTGAAACCCTTACTGTGCATCATTCTATATCTGCCACGAGGGCTCATACAGAGACAAATAAGACCGACATCTCATCGTGCTCCCAAGCTGAGACACACAGGATCACGTGAATCCCCAGGAAGTGCACACGCCACATGGGGTGATGTTAGGAGCGTGATGAGCATCCCAAAACGTCCTGTCCTAGAGAATCAGAGGCTTCTCAGAGGAACTGGTGTTGGAAATGAGATCTCACACGAGCTATTCAGATGTCGCTGTGCCACTTGGCATGAAGCATGTTTGGGAGGAGAGCACAGCTGGCCAGGATTGTGGACTTGCAGGGTGGGACGAACGGCGGTAGAATCCTCCTTGTTGGGTGCCAGGCAGAAACTCATCTTGCATCATTTTTAGAAGGATACTTCTTTAGGGGCCACTGTGTATCTTGACACAGCTTCCTCTTTATTGCTGTCCCAGTTTATGACCAGTGTCACACCTGACAATTTTGTGTAAGTTATTTTGATTTCTTACAACTTTTTAAATGCAAGATCATTATCAAATTTTGTATGTAACAAAATGGAGGGTCAGGGCTGATAAATAATTTGCCCCATTGTACACAGGAGCAGAATGTAGGATCAGGCTTTCACAGTTCCTAGGCTCTTTTCTCTAACCTCTGCTGATCTCTGAGCAGCAGAAAATACCAGGGAACAGAGAACTGACAGGCAAGCCCCACTGTCTGCTAGAGTCTGTGTGGGCTGGAGTATCTCCCACTGCCATGCCGGGCAGCCCCTGATGGTGAATGAGCCTCTTACCTTCAGAACTCTCCCTCACACCTGTTGGCCTTACATGCATTCACGAGCCGATCTCTCTGCAGCCCCAGCCCCACCAGTTTTATACTTTGCTAGCTATTTTTTAATCCCCACTGAAACATAGTTCCAAAACGTGTGGCCCTAGAAGGCCCCACTTATAGACCAAACTCTAACATGTCAAAGAGTTTCGATCGCTCCTTCCTAGGAAGTACTTTTCAAGAATATTGGGGCAAGTCTGTGTCTCTTCTCCACTTCTCTTGCTCACCATCTTTCAGAGACCAGGTGGCAGGCCTCGAGGGGCGAGGATTAGATGTCAGGGTAGCATGCTTTGCTAAGGAGTCACAACTTCACTTTGGTTGTTTCTTTGAGCTCCAAATGAAAACTGTGCTTCCCTGGGCTCTCAATTCTCAAAGGCACAGTGGATATTGGTTGCAGTTGATTTTTGTCTGTGTAGCCTTAACAAAGTGCAGCTTCAAAGAGATCATGTCACTAAAAGACAGGATTAAGCAAGAGTGGCAGAACTCTGGCAGCAAGTAGCCTCCGCTTGTGTTTTCCATTGGAAAGCGTATAGGATTACTTTATTGTTCCAAAATTAGCTTTCCCTATCCAATGCGTACATATTTAAACAGCATAACAAATGTGCCATATTACAAAGCACCTATATGTCACCAAGGCCCAGAAAGCCTACACTTTGCCAAGGCCTGGAGCATCCTTCCAAGTTTCCTTCCCAACTTAGCGGCAGATTGTCTCCAAGCTTGGGGTGGGCAGTCAGCCTGAGCTTAATAGCAAACATTCATCGTCAAGTTTTTTTCAGATGCTGTGTGCAATGCCACTGTCATCTGAGTGTGGCATCTGCCTGGAAAGGAGCAAAGCCTCAGCACTGCCAGTGAGGTTTGCGTGCTACAAACCAGACAGGCTGCTCTTAACGGTTCTCTCCAAGCGGCAGGGCTCAGGCTCCAGGCTGTGCCCTTGTTGCTCTGGAGAATATTATCAACCTCGTGGTCCAGGGTTAAGGTTTGGGGTTGAGGTATTATTAGTGTTTTCATCACTTGTGGAAATGTATAGTCTGACAATCCCCATGCCTGGAGATCAAAGGCAAAGAAAGGTGTTATCTGCTGCCGGCTGTGCTGTGACTCTAAGCACATCTCCGGTGGGCTGACCCCAAGGTGAGCTGGAGTAAGAAAGTGTTCTCCAGCAGACAGCTGTCAGGGTGTGGCTGCATGTGGGATGGTCCTGTAAGAGAAAAGTCTCCGTCCCTTCCTTTTGGGCAACCCCACTAAGCTTATCCTTAGAAATTGGGGGTGCTTGGGAAATGGTGTTTGATTAGCGCACGAAGGAAGCGTGTCACTTTGTAGAAAGATTAGTCTGGTGGAAGTGAGCTGCTCTGGGTCACCTCCTGGGTGTGCATTGCTCTGATTTCTGACTTGGGGTGAGATTTAAGCTCTGGTCACACTGACCCTTAACCAGTCCCTGCACAGAGAGTAGCGTCTCCCAACTCTGCTCTCTGCATGCTGCCTCGCCGCCAGAAACATTTCCCTCTGTCTCACCTGCAGGACAGACTGACCCCTTGTTCCCAACACTTTGGTTACACGGTGCCTCCGTTCTGATGTGGGGAGCATTTCTCTCTCCTCTTAGCACAGTCCCTCCTCCGTGTCCCCATTGTTGTTCCTTTCTGCCATGTCGAACGCCATGCTTGCTTGTGTGTCTGTCACTGTCTAGATGTGAGGATCTCCAGGGTGACCTTGTAATGGCACCTGGTGGGCAGAGCCCCAACAGTGCTGAAGTAGTGGTGCGTGTGTGGGAGCCCAGGCAGGTGGGAGGGGAGGAGGCTCCCTGTGTCCCCAGAAGGAAGGCTTGTCCTGTAGGTGCAGAGCTGCTTCTGCAGGGGACTGTCCCCAGGTGCCATGCTGCTCCTGTCCTCCCCTGCTGTAAGCGTCCCCTCTTGGATTCATGTACTCTCCACTCGGGGCTTTTGGTGACTTTTGTTTCAATCCCTGTTAGCCTCAACCTTTGTTAAGGCGGGAAGTTTCCTTCTAGAAGGAGCTTTGTCTCCCCTCAACCCGCAGTGCCCGGAGAGCTCTGACACCTCTACAAGGCCCTTTTCCTCCCGGTCTTTGCCTCAGTTCTTGCATCACACCAAGTCCATGCATTTGTGCCTGGCCGCCCTGTGAGTCTCGGCCACTTGTCTTTTCTGGACAGTCTGAGCAAGAGCTTGAGCTGTTCTCACTGTGTGGTGCCAGTTTGCTGGCCTCTGCTACAGCTCCAGGAGCTGCGTGTGGAGTTAGCTGAGGACAAGAGGTTGACCAGGCCCTCCTGGGATCTGTGCTGGGGAAGCCTTGAGTTGAATGGGTTTTAATCAGTGAGAGAAAGAGGACAGAGAAAAGTCAGTGTGAAGATTATTCTCCCTTCCACGAGCCCATCTATTATTCTGATAATAGGTAGTTCATATTTTCTGTCAATGATGTGAGAAGAAGAACAGTAATTCACATTTGCCATGAAACGTGGTTACATTGGCATTGAACCCTCTAATCTTGGCATTTGTTGCTCCCCTGATGCCCCCTCTTACTTCTGGCTTGGGTCTATGGAGCTTTTTCTTCCCCTCAGTCTGTGTTTTTGGGGAAGCTTGGCTGAGACAGCTTCCTTAGCAACACAGATTGGATTGACTTCTTTTGGGTTCCCTTAACATAATCTGCACATCTCTTTTGCCTTCCACACAGTATTCTAATTGTCTACCTGTGTTTCTTTCTCCTTCTGGATTATGTATCTCTTGAAGGCAGAGATCTCTGTTTAATTATTTTTGAATCTCTGATACCTAACACAGTGATGGGCATAAATTAGAACTCTAAAAATAGTAAATATTACCTGGATGATTTCCGATGAAATAAAAAGAGAGCTGGATTTCTTTTGAGAGAGGAGATGTTCCAGTAGACCTGAAAAATATCTTTTTGACATTTCAATATGTAGTGTCTTGAAAAAGCTTTACTTGAGCATTACCTGACTCAAGTTGGGGTGATGCTAACAATCATATCACACTACAAGATTATAGTTATTATCCAATAATTACAATAGTAATTGCTACAATATGCAGGGCACTGATATGTAACCATGCTATATTAGATGAGTCACATATATAATCTCATTGTTGAAGCAGCAAATTATGAACCTCCTAGTATATACTTGGGACTTTTGAGGAATGTAGCTAAACAACTGGCCTTGACTATTCTTGAGAGTATATCAAAGATTATTTTAATCATAGTTAAAAAAAAATGTTTTCTTCATTGTTAACACTTCATCTACCAACTGATACGTAAATATTCCAAGGAAGTAAAGCACTGGGGAAGGAAACCCACACTTCAGCCTTAATTAAGTGGGGCTTTGCACCCCAACACTCTTCCGTTGTCCCACACACATGCACAGGTTGCAGTGGGACACGAACATAGATGGGACCTCGAAAGGAGGCAGCTCAGTTGCCACCCTTCATTCTAGTTCCATTAAGGTGATGGAACAGAGGGATTGATAACCAGGGCAGCCAGCACAATTATGGGATTCAAAGTTGGGCTTACTTCATTCTATAAACCTTCAGCGTTCACATAAATAGTTTTCATGTGCATTTCAAACATGCAGTTTCCTACTGTGAGGCTTATGGCTAATTCTCACATGTGTTAAGAGCCACTGATTCTAAGTAACCCTCCAGCTTCAGGGATGCTACAAGGGGGAGCAGAGCTCTCTGCCTCAGAGGTTCCTGAGGGACAATTGCCCTCTGAATGCCCCCAGACCATAGAGATAAACTTTCTTGATCACTGTCACTTTAGGCACCTGAGTTGAAGCTTCAGCAGGAAGGAGCTCACAGTGTGTGCCTTGGTCTCTCCAAAGCTGTAAGGACTACAGGGCTTAACCTTCACTCTCCACGTGCCCTACCCTGCAGGGGCTCTGTTCGGATTTCACATGATGATGCAACCCAGAACAACTTGTCCAAAACAATACTAGATTTATTCCTTTCGTTAAATGAAAGATCTCCTTAGTATGTGGTCATTTTGGCAAAAAGCTCAACTCTTTGTTCTAGGCATGGGTTCAATCACCTGTTGCTAAGAAACTGCAAAAAAATATTATCTGTTTTTAAATGTGTCCGTTTAATTGAATAAACTGTTTGCTTTGAAATATCAGTGAAAAGGTTAAATAGGTCTTCGAAATCATATATTTTTTAAAAACTGGCAGCTGTATTTCTGAGCATTTTAAATGAAGCAGCTGCTGTCTCCGTTGAGTCCCTTGATGCATTTGAAAGACTATCATAATCATGCAAATGGACTGATGGGAAGAATTTAGACACTCAATTAGATTACAACACCTTCAAAATACTGCTCACAGTCATTGATTCTGCCTCAAAAGTATGCGGGGGGGCAGGGGGGGAATGCAGATACCGGCCCACAATCCTGATTTGCAACCCCAGAAGCCAAATTCAGTTTCTTGGACTTCAGAAAGATAGTGCAAAGTCTCTACTCCCAGAGGTGCCAGGCCAGGACCTTGTCATCAAATGCATTCATATTTCTGTGGCAAGATGTTTTAGGATTTTGATTAAGATTGCACATCAGTTGAGGACTAACTTGGTAGCCAAATGAGTTTGCTCAAACTTACCAAAGTACTTGGGTTTTTAGACCATTTTTAAATTTTTTTCTATTACATGTGACTATGAACCAATAAAATGAAGGGAAATGTCAAATTGTACATGATTCAGGATTGTTTCAGGATTGACTTAGACCCCAAATGGCCTGGGAAGTAGTAAGGTCAGGAGTTTGGAGTCCATGTGGGTTGAGAAAGCTCTAGGTTGAACACTTAACCTAAAGTCCAGACCAGGCATGATCAGCAGTGGCTAGCAGGATAGAGGTTCCAGACTGTGGATAATGCTCAGAAGGAAAGAAGAGAATTTAGAGACACAGAGGCTGTTCTAGATACATTCCAAATCCAAACATCTTAATAATTACCTCTTACCCACATTGTTACCTGCACGAGTGCTATCCAGGTCTGTAGAAGCACACAGCAGTGTCTCAGCTGGTCTTTCTGCCTCTTTCCAGTCTTTTACCCACTCAGTCTTTTATGTCTGCTCTTATTACAGCCATCCTAGGATTCAAATTTTACCTTGCCAATCTCCCAAAGAAACATTCCCATGCTTTCTCCATGACCTTTGGGATAAGTCACTCAATAAAGGGGCCCTGCCCTATCTCTAGCTTGTCTCTCACCTGCATTTTTCATCCCAAGCTATAGCAACACAGTCTTTTTCAGATCATGGTGACCAATGACTCTGTCTTTGGAATACTTTCTTCACCCCTTCCTTCTTCACATGGGAAATTCCCACCTTTCTGCAAGACTTGCTGCTAGTTAAATTGTGTTCCAGACCCCATAAGGGAACATCAACATTACCTATTTGTGAACTTTTCTCTACTACATGACTATGACTTTCTTGAGATAAAGGTTCATTTTTCTTCGATCATGTTACCACTTGTGGTAATATGATAGTGTTTGGGATGTATTTTTTGCTCAGTAAAAGTCGTGGAATCATGGATGGAATGTGAAGGCAAACAAGATGATAGAATTCAGCCAATCAAAGAACATGAACAAACAGAAGTTGTTATTTTGGTGAACAGAAACGTGAAGAATCCTTAGCCCTGGGGAGTAGCTGTAGCCACAAACTCCCAGGTGATGTAAACAAAGATGAGTGTTCTCCCTTGGAAATGTTAGAAAGGTCATGACATAGTGAATATACTAGCCTGACAAGAGTATGACATGGTTTGTCAATTTCCATTGCCCGGAGACTGTGGCAAGGGGAAACAGCATCGTTTTAATCAAATAGAGGGGGTTTCTTTGTGGTGAGATTGGATAGGTGGTATGATGGCTATAGGAGAGCACCATTGATCCTATGGCCCTCTGCATCTATGAGAATATGGTGTGAAGTAATCAGGGAGAAATATGGTAAGCAGACTTAGTATGGTCCCTAAAATATCATCACTTTTGGTTCACATTTCTTACTGCACATCCATTTCTATATATATTTACATGTATGCATATGTTTACACATATCTGTATTTACAGACATAGATATAGAGACATGCATACATATTTTATACATTATAAATATTGTGTATATATATTAATTCTATAAACAGTGGCTTTATGTTTTAAAAGGTTGTCAAGCAAGTTTTTAACACAGTTGCAATATGTACACATGTACATTTTCACTAGCAAATAAGAAATAGAATATATCCTTTAGGATCTAGGATTTTCACTTTATCATAGTTTATTGAATTAGAAATAATTTTTCATGTAAAATATTTAATATCACTAATGGAAGACATTTCTTCTACTTAATATTTTTGGTAATTTAAGCCTGTATATTTTTAGCAGAGAAAATATTTAAGTGTGCATAAACATCTAGAGCTCAGTGCCCTTAATAACGAGGTTCCTATTTGACACTATTGAACGTCTCTCTTCCCCAGAAATGTCCTATGTGGTATTAATTTAATTCTCCAACCATGTGAGATTGGTAATGCTATCTCCATTTTAAATTTGAGGAACCCTCCCACTAAGTAATAGAATATGAATGTAACTGAGATCTGCTTGAAGACCCAGACTATGCTCTCTGAAGTTACATTGAATAGAGCTCAAAGAAATGGGCTATGACAGCAGCACATTCATTTACAAGGAGGTAGAGACCATATGGCCAACTCGGAATGTCCTGGACCCAGGATATGGATGTGCAGTGTGGCTTCAACTCCATGGTCTTAATTCCTACACTATATTTCCTCTCTTCCAAAAGGAAGTTTACACCCTCACGCCCCCACACAAGTTGAGGTTATTGTGCCTAGTAGTATATTTATCACAGACTTGATCATATAGGCATTTTGTGTAACTATCATTGCTCTTCGAAATCTTTAAAGACATTCCATATTTTCAGCCATTACTCTTATGAATGTGAAGCTTTCCCCCCTACACTTGTCTCTACTTTTCTATCAGGAGCTCTGCCCCTGTCATTTGTAAAACTGATAGAGAAGGTGTTCTTTTGGGAAAGGAGGTTCTTGTTTCTATATCTAGCATCAATTTAACAACCGGTGAGAGACCTGTGTGACGGACTGACCAGGCAACCTATGTTGGGTCATTTCTTTATTCACTTCTACAGTGCTGTCGTCCTCGGATGTCTCATCTGAGGCTGGCATCATGGCAGTCGTGGGAAATTTCAGCAAGGAATAAAAGTCCCTGCCCCCTTAGAGCTACAAGATAAAGGCTTTGGGAAGGTATAGTTGTATTTTTACTAATGTTCACTTTTTATAGCACTCAATACAGATGGTAGGGGAGTGGGGCAAACAAATTGGAAATGTCTCCTGGACCAAAGGAAGACCTCTGATAGCACTTTCTGTCACATCCAGGAAGGCCAAACCTTAGTCTTTGGTAGAGACATCGGTGGTTCCTTAAGATGTGAATTTCTACGCCTCTGATTGCCTCTCAGATGAGTACTTGCACTAGTTACAATTCCTCTGTGTTTTTATCTGAAAGCTACTGTCACATGTTGCAGGCTTTTGGGTCAATATTCTTGGATTTGAATGTCTATCTAGCTACCCTGACCTACCCTGTAGATTTTCTCAATCTATCCTGTAGATATTCTCAATTTTGTCATTTTGAGACAATAATAAAAATACAGAACCTTGATAATTGTGGCAGAGAAATAATATAGGAAACACAAAGCCCAGGATGTGGCATATGAATGTGACATGAAAGGTAGGTAACGTGCTTATAGTTGCTATTAATATTGACAGCAACATACTATATCGCAATTCATTTCCACACTAAAATGTTGTCCTTAATGTACCATGGAATTGGCCATATAAGCATTATCTATAATTATTATTGCTCTTAGCAACCTTTTAAGCCCTTTTCTCATATTTCACTATTACCTTACTCATAAATTTAAAGCGTTTGCTTCTCCTCTGTCATAACTGAGTAATGTCATGGTACTAGGGTTTGACACAAAATTAAAGTGCCGTCCTGCTATTCTAGTCTTCATTTCTGCAGACTAAACATGTCCAAGTCGTCTGCATTTTTTTAAACCAAGTGAAATAATAGATATATACGTGGAAGCATAATTTAATTTGCTAAAGAAGACTATAAACCCAAATTTACTCAGTAGCTTGTATTGGTCCAGAATAGCAGTCCCTAGATTCCTATCCAGAGTTAAGTAATAACATGCGCATAACAGTAACAAATGGAAATAGAAACACAAAAAGAGTGTTGAGTAGTCAAGAATGTATCAATCTAGTGGATGCAACATTGCGAGCTTTGATGTGGAGACCAGTTTTGTTCTATTACTGTCAGATTCCCTGAAGTTCATGGAGAGCAAGACACTGACATATGCCTAATGAGTGCCAGTGGTTCTCCTGGTTCTCTGGCCAGGGACCTTTCTGAGCATTGGAGCCGTGGGGTACTAAGATGTTCTGGGCAGTGGTGACTCACAGCCTGGATACACAGATACCACTTCTCACCTGCTTCTGGGAAGAAGTCAGCTGAAACAAAACTGATTCTTTTGAAGTCTGGACCAAAAAACTTATTAGCTATCTGAGTCACTTGTCTTTTTCTTCTTCTAATCTGAAATGTGCCATACCATGATAAGCAGTGTGAGAGGATATAAAGAACCATTTTCTCTCTCTTAATTCTAGAAGATGGTTGAAACATATTTATACAAATGGTAGATAATTGTTGAAAATGATGCTGATTAACTGTCCTCTGCTCAAATTATTTCAGAGAGTGCAATCCAGGCATATGGTGTAAGTCAGGAAAGAGTTCTGCTTGGAATAGAGTATATGAGCCTCAGTGGCTTATGCCCACTTGGGTTTTTTTTTCCTAGAAAAACTAAGAAGCCTGAAGTAAGAACCCACTCCTGACCTTAATTTGGCCAAAGAAGGGCCAACTTCTTTATGTGTTTTGGCCAAAGAAGGGCCAACTTCTTTATGATTCTATTGTCCCACAGTGGTAGCAGACTGGAGTCTTCGTTTAAAAAGTAATCACGAAAGAGCATTATAATGTTGAGGAGATATTCCTTGCATGGGATGAGATTGGAATGACAGTGGAGTGGTGAAATAAATCTCTGTCAAGGTGACCTCCGGACATCTCTGCCCATGGACGTGTGATTCAGACAAAGCACCCCAGCTCTCAGGTCTGTGTCAAGGTTGCCACACCTCCAAACATCATATATGTGTTCCAGGCTAGAAAAGGATGAGAAAGAAAATGACTTGTGCTAATCAAATCTTTGAAAAACACAGACTTCCCCTTTACACTTACTAGCTGAACCTAGATTATATAGGAGGACTTGGAAGGAAAGCTGAGAAAGTGGGAAATAGGATCATCATCTCATCATTGGCCTAAATCAATTAATTATAGCTCATCACTTGGACCAGGGTGTATCACTGCTCTGAATAAATTTGGAAATCTGTTAATGGGTGTTGGGCATTAAATATCAATGTATGCCACATTCTTGTGCATTCTCTCTCAGTCATTTGCCTTAAGTAGGGGAAGAGACACCCATAGGATTGTAGTCAATTGTTTAAGTGTTCTTCTTTCCTAATAAACTAATACCTCCTTGAAGGAAAATACTGGAGTCTTATTTTATTTTTTCTATCATATTTGCCACGGGGCCAAGGACATAAATATTGCTTAATGTTCTAGTGAATTGCATTAAATCAAGTGCTTGCACAGAACATGTTGAGTTCCAGAATTCTAGATTTATCATGCTTGAATGTCATGGCTTAGAGGCATGAGTGACCACATTCAGCTTGTGGTAGGAAGGCTTCACAGGAAATGTAACTTTTAAAGTACATCTTGAGAAATGAATAGGGTCCATGTCTGATTTACTTTTATGATATACCTGGAACCTAGCTAATGAGATTTATGTAATATTTGTTGAATTGAATTGAATTTGAGTAGAGGGGCGGACCAAGGCAGGAGACTTTTATAAATAAAAGTTCATAGGTAGGAAAGGCAAACAGGCCACCCCCCTTTCCCTTTCCTTGTCACCTATAAGCCCGAGGACACAAGTGTTATCTAATGTTCAATGCCCAGGCGTTAGGTCTCAGTGGAACATACTGTTCACTCTTTGGGCTGAAAACAGGGACAGTTTCCACCTGCATATACTCAGAGACCCGGTGTTCATCTAATATTAATTTGAGTCATACAGGTGATAGATTTGGCATATAAGAGCAGTTATTGTCAGTCAAACTGAAGTGAGTTATGTCCTCTGTTGAGAAGGCCTGGTATCCAGAGATTGAATGAATCTCCAGTTTTTAATTCCTTGAAATTATTATCCCAAGCCATGCTGGCTTCTGCTTCATCTCATAGAGGTCATATCAGCAGATTTAAATTTGCTTGTGAATTGATAAAGATAGAGTTGGAGATTTAGACCACTAATAGTGAACCATTGATTTAGAACAAAACAGCAACGAAAGCAAAGAAAGTTGTTCTGGGTTATTTGCTTTGGATGAACACATGTCCGTAATCATCCAGGTATTGTGATTTTTACCCAAGTGTCCGTCAATACATGTATACAATGCAGTATGACTCAGCTGTGAATAAATTTGGGGAAGTAATGCTAACCTTTGGTAAAAATCTAGATGGAAATGGAGATCATTCTTCTAAATGAAGTATCACAAAAATGAAAAACAAATACTGCACGTTCTTACTATTGAAGTGAATCTAATGAATCAACACCCGTGTCCACATATGGAAGTAAAACTCAAGGGAAATAAAGCAGATAGGAGAGAGGAGGAGGAATGAGTGAAATCACACATACCACGTAAAATGCCCACTATTTGGGCATACTTATAACTTTGACTTATATAGTATAAAAGCAATTCATGTAGCCGAGACATTTGTTCCCTGTAATATTCTGACTTTTTTTTAAAGCAAAAATGAAACAAAAGAACCCCTTGGAATTCTTTTGTTCTGGAATCTTTCAGCAGTACCTAAATTGTTGACACATTTCAATCACACAGGTGTCCCTATTGGTAGAGAAGGTACAGCATGGGTAGAGAATTACAGAACATCAAAATTATAGAAAGACTAATGTTAACACAGAAGAGAATGGACAACCCTCATCTCTAACTGCAGAATCCTGGTCATGTCCTATCAGGGTAACTTATTGCCCTTGCCAGGTGGCCCCGTAGTTCTCTCCTGATTTCATGCTGGAAGTGATTTTTTTGAAATCTATTCCTATAAAATATTACCACTCTATTTATTCAACATCATTTTCTAAAACTATACTCCATGTGCAAAGCCCTGCATTCCATATAAAAACTTTTGCTTTTGATCCAAAGAGCTTTTCATAACTATTACATAAACGTGGCCCAGCAAAATAAGTCTATCACATCTCATCATAGCATTTGTACATTAGAGAGGACTGTATGAGTTAAAATGGCATCTGACTGTTGATAAGAATGATATGAAGTAACAGTGTCTGAAATCTGTTAGGAGATTACTCTGTCTGGAGTAAAAGCAGTCAGGTGGGCGATGGTCCAGAAAGAGTGTGATAGATGCAACCTATCATCAATGCTCTGGGGCCCTTTCATCTTTTTGATACACTATCCTTCACACATGGTATCCATCCTCAAGATCATAAGATGGCAGCTGGAAATCTTCCTGCACATCTATTTTTCAGGAAGAAAAACAGAGGAAAGGGGAGTGAACAAAATGATACACCACCCAACTGAGGCAGGCCCCTTAAAGAGTTTTTTTGCAAGCTCTGTTCCACAGCTTCCTCCTCTGTCTCATTGACTACCCCTAGATTCACAAAACCCTGGGAAATATCCCATAACTGGTCACATTCCCAATAACATAGAACTTTTGGGACTAAGAAAGAAGAGGGCGGATGGATGTCAGACGTGTAGTTGGCAGTTTCTGCGACTAGGCTCTGTGACATAGAGGGGAAACATATGCTTGGCTGTCAGAAAGATGCCAGCATTTACTAAACTAATTTGTGAAATCACTTACCCAATCTTGGATGTTCATTTAACAATTCTGCTTCTCAGTTTTCTCATCTATAAAATTAGAAACTCTTATCACTTCTCAGCCTTTTGGCTAAGATCAAGTGTAAAATTAGAAACTCTTGTAGGGTCGTCTTCAAGATTAAATAAGGTATCTCACAGTTCATTGTGGTATTTAGTGGCAACTCTTGTTGCTCTGTGTGTGTGTTTTATTGACTTCCTAACGAAATACTAAGAAGATAAGAATAATGATAAAGATCAAAGATATTGAGTAAAATGTCAAAATCTCAAAGGAATTTCCACCCACTATAAGTCACATAGAGTACTAAGAAAAAAAAAAAAAGACTTCATCAGGGTAGTGAAAAAAGGACTCCCCAGAAAAAGATGGAAAATATGTAATCCTCCCTTTCTTTTCACTGACATAGACAACCCAAGTCTACATCCATCGGAAAATGAACGGGAGTCACTATCCCATTCAAGGACCGAAGATGAAGTCACCAGGCACACTCCTTGTGTAATTCTACCAGCCACCACACAGCTCACTTAATCCTGCCTTTATATAAATGGTACCTTCTCACTGTGATGTACCCAACAGGCTCCAAATTAATACCCCCTCTAGCCTCGCCTCATCTTCCTCTTCTCACTACTCATCATCAAACGTCCTATCTGCTTTACTTATTTCTTGTATCTACTTTCTATCTTCTTCTACTAGAACGTAAGCTCTTTAACAACAAATATTTCTACAGTTTTTATTTAGTAAATATTATATAACCAGTGTCTAGGAATGTATACAGCATCAAGGAGATGCTCAAGAAACATGAAATGGAACTTTTCATGAGTTCAGTATACCTCTTTTCTGCTTTATTGTTTTCTACAGTACTTATGACCATCTCATCATCTTTGTGTGTGCATGTATACACATACATATTACAGAGGGTGCTGAAAAACGTATACACAATTTAAGAAAGGAAAAATGATTATTGAAACTATAATACTCAATATATACTAATAAAGTTTGTTATTGTGTATGTGGCTTGACAATTAAGTTTGCGAACTCATCCTAGAGAAAGTGCTACATACCTCACTGCTGATTATTGAAATGATCACCTTTGATGTACTCCCCTTGGGAACCTATGCAACAGTGCCAGCACCTGGTTGACCTTTCAAAGCAATTTTAGAATTCGTTTCCTGGAATAACCACCAGAGTTACTGTTACATAGTACAAAAAAACATGCAACAAAATAATGAACACCACTCAGCAAGACATTGCCACACATCAACATGAGCACAACTGTGAGGTGAGACACTGATATGCCAAGATTATGAAGCCTTACCAAGTTCATGCAATGCTGCCAATGCAAGTACACAGTGGCAAGTTTGCAAACTTAATTGTCTGATCTCATACAATGACAGCTCTGATGGTCATTTTCAGAAAAAGAGTTCCAAAATGGCTTTGAAGGGTGGATTAGACCCTGGTGTCAGTACATAGCTTTCCATGAGGTATATAACACTTTTGCCAGGATGACTTTGTGAACTTATTGTCAGACCTTTGATACCGTATTGATATTGTATATCTTGTATCTCTTATAACTGCAGAAGCCAAGTGTGACTTGAGTAGGTCCTGTCTCTACTAAAAATAGAAAAACTAGCCTGGCATTGTGGCAGGTGTCTGAAGTCTCACCTACTTGGGAGGCTGAGGCAAGAAAAGTGTGTGAGCTCAAGAGTTTGAGGTTATTATGAGCCATAATGCTATAGCACTCTATCCAAGGTGCCAGAGTGAGACTCTATGTCAACAACAACAACAACAGCAGCAACAACAAAATGTAATGCAGGTTTTCCTTTCATAAAATTGTGTATACATTTTTTGGTACCCTCTGTATATACTCACAAACTCTCATCCGCATTCATTCATTCACTTATTTATTTTCCTTCTTATCCAATACTCTCCCTTACAATATAATCTTCCTGAAGATCAGAATGCTGTCTATTTTGTTTTTACTACTTTTTCCAAGCACATGTAAGAGACCCTGTCATACAGTAAGTATGCAATCTAGATTTGTTGATCTCCCGACAATCCCAGCAGCTACCTCTATTCAGAGACAACTCACTGAAGACACCCGGCCAGGAAATGTGGGGTGAGAAAAACCATGGTGCTTCCATCCTGAGGATGTGGCCCTGCCTTGGCATGGAAGACAGACACAGGAAGGACACTGGCGGCCGACCTGCTGAAATGTCCAGATTGCACACATTCCATATGTTTAGGGTATCAGACAAAGAAACAAAAAACAAGATTGGACTTCAGTCCTACCAAGATTTGGTAACTGTGACTTATAAAATATCATCATTTTTCATGAGCTGTGTGATCTGTGAATTCAGATGGTAGCCATTCAGTATAAATATGTGTTAATAGTTGTATAAATCTTTACCAGCACTACCCCTCAAAATAGACATCAATTTGTTATGGGCAAGAATTGTGTCATACCCTTTGTTCTGACTTGCTACCACACTTAAAACACTGCTTATGGTCATCCGGTAGTCAGCCTTACAAGCTGATGGTTGCAGACGTGGTAGAAATCCACATACAGCCAAACAAGATTTGGGAACCTGAAATGCATTGCTATTAGGCCTTGATCAGTTATCAAAAAGCAGGCAAGGAGCAGTAAGGCATTTTGAGAATTCCTGGGTCAAGTCAATCTCCCAGTGAGCCCTTTCTCTGATGAAGTTACGGCGAAGAGAGTTCATTCAGGATTTGATGACCAATCATACAGGGAGACCACTGGAGAAAATATGTGCAGGCCAGGGGCACACAGTGTCAGCCACTCTGCTGCCCAGTGCTGCACAAGAGCCGTAGTCGCCCAAAGTGCAGAGAGGAAACACAGAGTCCTAGTGGTGGAGCATGACACAGGAAAGAGTGGCATCTTTGCAGCCCTTCTTTGAATCCTGTGCTATGAATTAAGATGCCATGGCTGGGCGAAGATGATGAAGTCTCCTAACTCGAGTGTCTTTGGTAAAAAGCACATGCATGGGGGTTTCCCTGGGAGCAGAGTCCAAGCTTGTTGTGTTCAGTCCTGAGACTTTGGCTACTTTGCACAGACTTTGACTTCAGCATCCCCATTTCTAATTCACCTTTTTGATTTCATGCAACTTAAATTTTTATCACAGCCACGTCCTCCTTAACCCAACATTTCTTTTGAAATGCCTGTCTTTCTGTGGGCATGACTTTGTAAATTACTGATTATATTTGTTTGTTTTAATTGAACAAATATGTTCTGTGTTCTGGGTATAAGCAATGGTTCCTAATTGGTTGCACACTAGCTCAGCTCACATTTTCAGTGGATGGGGTTTTTCTCTGGTTCTGGTTGGCCGTGAGGAGGGGGAGATAACTTTAAAGTTTGATTAAAGCAAGTTTCT
The DNA here is from genome assembly GCA_963573935.1 of Arctocebus calabarensis. Taxonomy (NCBI): domain Eukaryota; kingdom Metazoa; phylum Chordata; class Mammalia; order Primates; family Lorisidae; genus Arctocebus; species Arctocebus calabarensis. The sequence continues at coordinate 22,647 of CAUYON010199692.1, forward strand.
CTAATGTTAGGATTCCTTCTGAAGAAATAGGCATAATCCTGGAGGAACAATGGAGGCTTGCTTGCATTTAGAGAGTCAGAACAGAAGTTTAAAAAAACAACCTTTGGTCCAATTTTCAACAGGATTGTATAATGTTCAAAAAAAAAAAAAGAAAAGAAAAAATTCTCCCCTACTTGTAACCACAGGAAGCCAAGCATTTAAGTCAGAAAAAAGACATCCCTGAATCCCACCCTCAGAATGAACTGTAACATATTGTTTTCCTTTTGTGCTTGCCGGTTTCAGATTTTCATTTTATGTACATTAAAAAGCAGAAGAGACTTTTCAAAAAAAATTTGTTAGTGGTTTCTTTCTAAATCTCATCATCTAATTATTTTCACAGTGAACATTTAAAATGGCAGAAGTAATTCTGCCAAGAGCCTTCTCTCGCTGGATTCCAGAAGCCCCCATGGGTCTCTTAAGAACCTTAAAGGACTCCATACGCAGACTTCCATATGAAGTGGGACAGCGTGTAGCTCTTCCTTCTGCACAATAGGGTCTGACAGGCTTTAATGCATATTATTACATTAAATGAGATGCACATTAGTTTGTCAGACTGCTGGAGAGCTGGCCCCAATTCACCGAGAAACACAAAACAACCTGGTAACCCCACCCCACCCCCCCACATACAAAATACTGTTAATCACTGTATGAGAGCTCAATTACTAATTGGCTTCTTGGACCCCGGCCTTGAGTGTGGAGTGCTGGTGTCATTGATTTTACTGGAAATGTGGACAGAATTAACACATCCCAGTCGGGAAATTTCTAGGCTAAGCCAAGGATCAGTCAAGGACCAGCTAACATTCTCTTTTCCATTGGACTGAAAGAGGACTTTCATTTGTTCTTTGGGCATAGTGAAATATTATAGCTACAAAAGGAGCAAGGCTCTCTATTTAAAATCTATAGTTGGACTGATCTTAGTCTTCCTTTATGGCCTGGTGATATGGCACTTTTTGCTTAGGTAGCAGAAAGGCTTATATGCAGACAAGTTGAGATACCTTGTCAGGTTTGTTCACTCAGAAGGGAGCACTGGTTTTAAACCTTATTATAAGTGAGAGAGATCTCACTCATACTTTTTTGACAGTAAAATGCTGGTTTATTCCTTTAAAGTTGTGCATGGTTCATTGGGTGGATAATGAATCTAAAGTCTTTGGTCTCTTGGTTGATGACATTTTAGGAGACTGATTCCTGAGGTTTTGTGCATCTTTAATGAGGAAGTGCTGTGTAACTCAACTAGACCTCCAGTGAGCAGGGCAGCCATTAGCACATGAGTTAAAAAATAGCTTCTTTCTCAAAGGATTAATATTGTTCTTAGTAGATTGATATCTATATTTCACTTCCAAAATCTGTGAGACTTTCTAAAAGGCAACAAGAAAAAGTCTTATCCGTATTTTTATCTTGATAAATTATAAACAAACTTCTCACCTTTCTCCTTAAAGCTTGCCTCTTCCTTACCATTATTTTTGTGGAATTACCAATGTATGCCATTGGAAGTTACTGAGGAAAGGTGTGAAATAGGAACAGAGAATAGCAGACCATTTCTTTTTTCTTTTCTTTTCTTTTTTTTTTGAGGCAGAGCCTCAAGCTGTCATCCTGGATAGAGTGCTGTGTTATCACAGCTCATAGCAACACCCAATTCCTGGGCTCAACTCAAGCGAGTCTCTTGCCTCCATCTCCCAAGTAGCTGGGACTACAGGCACCCGCCATAACACTTGGCCATTTTTTGGTTGCAGCCGTCATTGTTGTTTGGCAGGCCGGGGCTGGATTTGAACCCGCCCAGCTCAGATGTACGTGGCTGGCACCCTAGCCCGTTGAGCCACAGGCGCCGAGCCAGCAGACCATTTCTTAACATTATCTGTGGCTTTAATATTTTCCTGATTTATATAGATTTTCAGAAGAAAAGAAATGTGGCTCATCTCAGCATTTGATATGGATACATATCCATTATTTGTTCCTCTTCCTTCTACCTGCAAAAATAATAGTCAAAATAGAAATGCTCATTAGCTTGAGGTAATGTATATTAGTATTACTTTAAAAATGCTAATATTACACCTTCTCATGATGTAAAGAAAGCAGTGGGCAAGCTGATTTCTTGAGAATGTCAGACTTAATTTGGATGTTTAAAACTGGGTAC
>CAUYON010199697.1:0-19180 GCA_963573935.1 Arctocebus calabarensis
AGACTGGGAGAGAAACGGAGAGAGCTTCTCTCTCCCCACTAGAATTTTCTCCCTCTAACAGGTGCCTTAATGTTTTCTGTATTCTTTTCTTTCTTTTCTGTGAATAAATTCTGTCTTACAAAAAAAAAAAAAAAAAAAAAATGAGAGAATGATCATCATAGAATTTAGGATTAATAGGACTAACCTGCCAGGTGAGAGGCAAGGGGAAAGGAGGGGGGAAATCCATAGGTAGTATCACACAGGAAATTCACATATGTATTTATTTAATATATATACTATGTATAACTATGTAGGTATAAATATTCACTTGAAATTCACAGGCACTATTAATGTTCTTTTTCTTAATCTAAGATACAGGTACATATATATTAGCTGCATGATTATTTTAAATATATTTAATAAATATTCTTTTGGCTTCTATTTAATATTTAATAATTAAAAAACATTTTAGTAGTTTTGGTAATAGTAATAACAATATGAATTCCTACCAATTATTGAGTGATTACCATGTACAAATGTCTTAAATGCACTAGCCAAACCAATTCTTACAAGGACCCTCTGAGAAGGATATTTTATTATTCACATTTTGCAAATGAGGAAATGAGACTCAGGGAGATTTAGTGACTTACTCGAGGTTATATGACTTAAAAGTAAAGGATTTGGAGTCCTAAACCAGGTTTGACCAACTCTAAGAATGTGCCCTTAACCACTACAAAACAGCCTTCCACATTCCTTTCCTTTCATACAGAGCTAACCCTATAACAACCTCTCCAACCAAAGGGTTGCTTCTCTAGAGTAATGAACTGATTTGGGGGGTTCCCTTAAGAAAGGACTCTTGGTTCTCACCATCCCTACGGTTAGGAAGTTCTTCCCAGTTGTTGAATCTACTGTTCAGTCTCAGTTCTGCTTGGAGTGATTAAGCTTATGAACTAATACCTCTCAGCTTGGAAATTTTTGGACCTGGGTAAGCTTATTCAAAGTACCTAAATAGCAATTTTTATCATTTCATGGTAACAATAAGGATGAGTAACCCTGGAGAGACCAGTTGCTCCTCCAAGGACCTTCAGCTGTCTCCTCTGGTAACTGCTCAACAGGTGGGCGGAGCTGGTCTCACAGTGGGAAGGGCTCTACCTCCACCTGGCAAGTTCAGACTACACATCAACTGTCTCCACGCCAGGCTTCAGGGAGTCTCTGGTTCTTCTGAACAAACATACAAACAGATAATACTACAAGGCAGCTGGGACAAGTGCCCACTTAATCTTGTTTAGGTTGGTATCAAAATGTTTTACCTAGGTTGGGAGGAAACCATGGGAGATCCACTGACTATATGTGGCCCCAACTTTTAGTCAGCTATTCTTGGGAACAAGTTTCCCATCACGAAGGAAAAAATATAAATATTTTAAAAGCAAACAAGTCATGGCTACTCTCAGACCTGCTGCCATATGCTTTGCTTTTTTGAGCTCATGGCTTAACATTAAAATAACAGCCTTGCATTCCTCAAATATCTCTACTGCCTGTTCCTTACTTCTACTGCTTGAAAAGGCTGTCAGCTGCTGTCACTTGGAGGCATTACCATATTAGCCACCACTGTTTATTGCTTATTGTGCAGTATGGTTATTAGTTTAATAAGCCTCCTCTTGGAGGACACCCTAGGCTGTGGAAGAAGGAACCACATGCCGGAGTCTAATGTCTAATGAAGAGGGAAGAGAGAAGTGGGGGGAGTGGGGAGAGAAAGAAAGAGAATGTGCCTGTGTGTTGGATGGTGGGAAGCAAGGAAGGGGGCTTTATAAATATTGATGTGAGAAAACGAATTCAATTGTATCAGGTTGTTCTTTACTGATGGGTAACGAACTGAATAGTTTTAAAAGTGTTTTAACCATTTTAAGATTCCCTAGGCTAATCCAGAAATATAGACAGTGCGCAGAAGAGCAAGTTTGAGATCTGCAAGATGTAAAACACTGCAGCAAAGCTCTTTCATTCACTCTGCATAAATAGCTGAGCCTACAAAAGAAATCTCTAGTCAGAGGTTTCCTGGATTATAACAAGAATTCTCTCGATGGAGAGAAGAGAAGTGCCCTTTTCACTTGAAGACAAAGAAATGTTTGTAATGGAAATGTGTGAACCAATTTTCCAAGGAGAGCTGCTGACAAGCACTGATTAAAAACACAGTGAGGTGAGGAGGCAGGGAAATAAAGCCAAAGCTGACCCACTTAAAAGTTTGTGACTGCACTTGTGAAAGTGAAGAAAGCCAGCTGGGGCCACTGTCTAAATTCCTTCTCCTGCCCCCCAACCTCAAGCTGTCCCCCATTACTGACCCTGCAATGCTGCAGACAATTAGGACCTTCCAGTGTACACGAGTGCTTACTATTTCTGGCTATTGTGTACTGGTTACTAAGTTACTACCACAGAGGATAAAATGGTAACCCAGTAGCTCAAAAGACAATGTCCTTCTCAGCAAAGCCGAAGCAACAGGTGTGGATTCAGTGGTTCAGAGGAAAGATGAGAAGACAGGTAGATAATTCAAGCATGTGACAATTTATAATGATAATTCTTAGGTTATGTACAAATACTGATTAATTTATTTAAGTAATTCTATTTCCCAGAGAATGAAACTAAAGAACAAAGAAGTAAGGTATCATGATCAAAGTTGCCTAAAATAGAATAATTACCCAGAGCTAGTGAAGCCACACTGTGTAAATCTGTATTTCTCAAATTGTAATCGTTGGAGTTTGTTTGCCATCTCTGTATCTGCATTAGTATTTACATAATTTCTTTAAATTGGCTTTAAAAGTTCTTAGTTGCCCCTGAGCAGTAATTTCCATGAAATCATACTTTGATATACATTGTATTTTCTAGTGTACATTTAAGAATATGTAACTATAACTACTAAAATAAAAATGTATATCCACAATCTACCTAAAAGTATCTCTTGTACACCAATGGTGCACATTGAGAAAAAGTGGATAAAGGGTTTCAACTAAATATGGATGGCCTAATACTATGTTGGGTTGACCTAACAGGTTACATTTGCTTTTAAATACCAGAAAAAAAAAACCAGTAAAGGGATTTTATATTATTGATTTCCAGGATGTCCATGAAGACCTAAATTAGACAGACTTGAGAGAAAAAGGAGGGAAAAAGCAAATTTAATAACTTGTGATTAAGGGGAAACCAAACCTCCTGCAGGATCACTTACATAAAATTCTCTGGATATTCGCTCAGGGCCATGTCAATGATGTTGAGAGCATCATGGTAATGCTTTTGTGCTGACAACAAGAGGGCAAGGAGATGCAGAGAGTTGACATCATCACCTTGAAGTTGAAGAGCTTGGCGGACATACCCCAGAGCCTCTGGTATCTGGTTTGAAACAAAATCAAAAAGGATTTCTAAACAGACACTTCCATACACAGTCACATGATAAAGAAGCCATCATTTCAATGTCTGATTCTCTGCAAACATCAAGAGCTGTTTTACATTGTGCCACATTCAAATGTTAAGCCAAGTCTTTATGGTAACCTCATGATATTAATCACAAATATGAAAACAGACGCCCTCTTCCAGAGAGAGTGTGACTGATGAAGTGGTATGAGAGACCTTGTCTCTCTACATAACTGCCAATATTGTACCGAGTTTTTTATTTCCCCCTAAATAAACACTTTCTCATTCCTTCCGCAAAACTGATCTGCTTTTGATTATGCCCAAGATGGTTTCACTCTAAATGGAGACAAATAAAAATTGCTAGGGGTTTTTAGTGGAATTAAACTGCCATAGCTAGACTGTTCTCATTTTTTAAAGTATTACTGAAATTAAAGTGCTTAATGAGTTATAAGACTTTTAACAGAGATTTCCAAATGATCAGATGCCTGTCATTCTTTTTATTTATTCCTTTCTCTTGGACCTCCATTAGACATCAAGGAAAAATGCAAAAAAAAAAAAAAAAAACCAAAAAATGAAAACCCTCCCCAAATAAAAACTAAACAAACAAAAACCACACACCTTTCAAAACTATAACCCAAAATAACTCAATCCAAGAAACAAATTGCAATGCCACATACAAAGCAGATATATCCAAATTCATGGAGGAGCAGACACAACCTTAACCTTTAAATGCAACAGCTGTTCAAGATTGTCTTCAAAATCATCAGAGCGCAAGGGCTGACAAAATGCATACATAATGGGTATCTGAACACCCTAGATTCTGTGCAGGTTTAACAGTAACCAGGGAGAATGAGAAGCAGAAGCTGGATTTGGAAAGAGCTATATACTGAAGCATTCTTACACAACCACCCGGGACTCCGTCCTTTCTCACCCCAACTCCAGCCGTGTGGAGCCTCGTCTCAGCACTCCTGCTTTTCCCAAATCCTCAGTAACCTCACCCTTTAGTAGAAATCCATGACTTTTCTTTCACTAACCTATTAGTTTTCCTCTCTGAACTGCCATTCTTGATGGATTTAGGTTATAAATGAGAGCTCTGGAGGCTTTCTGCTCTTGAATCATAAAACCATGGCTAATACAGCTGGAAGGGAGATCGTCTGGCCCAGACCTTCATTTACGGGGAGGAAGCTGAATCTGAAGAGGTGAAAAGACTTGAGCAAGGCACCAGCTACCCAGTGACTGAGATGGGAGTGATTCTCTACCTACTGATTCCTCTCCACTCTTCTCTCCTGGTCAACCTCCTTCCCCTGGTGGCAGGGAAACATTCCCTCCAAGCTCTGTGTTCTGATGCCAGAAGCCTACAAAGGTTGCTCCTTCTACTTATCCACTCCCCAAGGTGACAACCTACTGTGTGAATAGCACTCAACCCGGTATTACTGGATGAGTCAAGAGGCACAGCATAGGCATGGAGTTGACTTGCAGCACCATCAGGAATAAATGGACACAGGGTTCCAATGATGTCCTTGCAGGGTAACTGGCTTCCAGAAACTCAGAGCTGGTTCTTCAATTCAACAAGTATGACTGAGTGCTGAACACGTGTTAGGCAATGTCCCAAGGGCCAGGGTAAATCAATGACAATAATGGATGTGGGCTCTTGCCCTCATAGAACCTAAGCCCAGTGAAGAAGACAGATACTGAACAAGAGGGCTGCTCTGGGAAGAAGGCCTCTCGGGGGAGGTGAGAGGAGCTCCAGGGAAGGGGAGAGACCACATGTCAGTCATCGCCCACACGTGCTACAGAAGCAGCTCTCGATCAGTCCAGCTGTGAGCCACGTCATGCCAGGGTCACCAAGACACTTGGCACAGTGTCTTTGTTTCCCCAGGTTGCCAATGGAAGCCACCTCTCAGTGCCATCCCCAGGCATCCAGGAAGTCAGACGCATGCCTCAGCCCGGGCCTGCCAGGAGAATGGCACGTCTGGGAGCTGACCCATGGTTCACCCTCCCAGTCAGCACTCAGGAATGTGCTGGGGTTACCACCAATGTCTTGCACCTGGTGGATGGGCAAGCAGGTGGCCAGAATCTCCAGAACAGTTGGGAGGGGACAGGAGGGTAGGGGAATGGTAGAGGCAGTTTCCAGAAGAAGAAGAAGAAGGACAGGGAACCCTTCTCCTCCAGCAAGGAAAATAGTGTTGAGTCTCCTAGTTCAAGTGGCCACTGTGTATAATTGTTCCTATCTTCCATATATTTTAAAGGAGCTGGTATCTTTTAGCTACTTCTGCTGGCATTTTCCTGTCAATTCCTGACACCCTTATGACAACCAGTCCCCAACCAGCAACTATATCCCCCCAAGCTCGGCACTGAGCCCTGCTCCTAGGTTCAGGGTAGACGCCACGTGCTGCATCCCATGCTGCCATCGCCCCTAGGTTGGGCCCTTCACATCTGTGTGTGGATTTAATTCTCAAAAGCAGAGCCTGGTATCTTGTGTCTTCACAGCAGATGCTCAAACGGACCTTTCGTTTGCTGAAAGGAGTCAGCATCCTCTGAGAAGGGTCCCGCCAGTGAGTGAAGGAAGATCATCACCTATAACCGCAGACTGAACTGCTGAAGGAACTGTATCGAGATACAAGTGTACCAGGTTTAGAACATCAGAGCAACTGACCTGTCTGGAGATGGCAAGCTGCAAAGCCAGGTAGAAAGCTGCTTGGTGATCTGTGGGGGACAGGCTGTGGGCCCTGAAAAAATATTTATGGTGATTAGTACATGAGAGAGGCCAGTTTCACTTTCCCTATCAAACAAGTCTTCACATATGCATTTTTATACCAAGGCCACATATCTAGTTTTAACTGATGTTTTATTTATTTATTTAATTTATTTTTAAATCTTGCTTTCAGGCTCAGCGCCTGTGGCTCAAGCGGCTAAGGCGCCAGCTACGTACACCTGAGCTGGCAGGTTCAAAACCAGTCTGGGCCCACCAAACAACGATGGCTGCAACCAAAAAATGGCTGGGCATTGCGGTGGGTGCCTGTAGTCCCAGCGACTTGGGAGGCAGAGGCAGGAGACTCGCTTGAGCCCAGGAATTGGAGGTTGCTATGAGCTGGGATGCCACAGCACTCTATCCGGGGTGACAGTTTGAGGCTCTGTCTCAAATAAATAAATAAATTTTGCTTTCAACTGGCTTTCACTCATCTTTTTTAAAATTTTCTTTTTTCCCCCTTTTCTTCCTTTAGCGATTCCCTTGCCCTTAGCTTCCCAAGTAGCTGGGACTACAGGTGTCCACCACAATGCCCAGCTTTTTTTGGGTAGAGACAGGGGTCTCATTCTGGCTCACTCTTTCTCAGGCTGGTCTCGAACCTCTGAACCCAGGCAATCCACCTGCCTCGGACCTTCCAGAGTGCTAGGATTACAGGCGTGAGCCACCATGCCCAGCCCTAACGTTTTATTAAAACTCTTCTCCTTTGTCCACTAACAAATGTAAAGCATTTTTCTTCTCTGTAAAATGGGATAACACAGGAACATGTTTCTGTGTTTTGTCTAATGACAATTGTCTAGAGTCAATGCTCAAAGGCTTTGAGGAGGGGCCCAGAGGTAGAGAACCTGCCGGCCCTGGAGTCGACCTCCTGGTGGATGTTTCCTTTGGGCAGAGCCGGAGCAGCCTCTGTGTCATGCTGGGACACGGAGGCCGTGTGTATTCTTGGCAAGGAGATGGCTGCTTTGGTTAAGTTTGGCTTGGCCTTAACACTACTTCATCCAAACTTCTGGATTTCAGAGAAACCATATGAAAATCAAAGACCCAGCTTTGCTCATAAAATGAGGTTTTGGTTTTTGATGAATAGGGGGAAAAGAAAGACACTCTTTAGTCCTTTGAAGCTTCGACTAAGTTCCATACCGTTTACTGACTTAGTCCATATAACTGTGATGTGTAAGACTTGGTGGTAAGACACAAGGCTCAGTTTTATTAACTGGCCTTGGACGGTAGGTGGGAAGAGGCTACCCTGGTCTCCTGATTGCAGACATGGTCTTTTTTTTGCTTTTATGTGGAAGTCATTTGTATTTAGGTAAAAGCAACTTAGAATGTAACTACATATAAGACACAATCCTGTGTATAACGGACTGGTAGGAAGAGAAAAACAAACTTTTACTTTCTTTAAAAGGCACCATTGGAGCAGACTAATTAGGTGGGACCCAGATAGTAAATAAACCTTCATGATGTTCTGTCAACATTCTGGGATTAAAGGAGAATCTTTTACTAGCACAAAACAATTTCAAGATAAAAAAGAAAACTGAATCATTATAGATTCAACTGTGGCAGACACACCAAAGAGGGCTTTCTGTAGTAATAAGGTCTTTTAATTGAATTGTCTGTCTGCTACTAGAAAGAGAGTTCAAAGTCTCCCAGGTGTTTGCCACCCAGAAAATATGCTACATCCAGTGATTTAGGGCATTGTTTGGGCAAAGGTAGTAGCTCACATGCAGGACTAGGATATCCTTATATGAACCTAAAACCCAAGCACCCAAACCCCCATTCCTGGAGAATCTCCACTAGGTCTCTAGACATATAGCCCTAGGACTTTTCTCACCCCAGTTTAACAGGCTGAGGCTGAGAACTGTCTGTATTATATCCTTTAAAATGTCTTATTTCCGCCAGAAGCCTACTCAGTAGCTCCAGTTTTTATAATTTTACAAGTATTGGGTTTTTTTTTTGTTTTTTTTTTATAATTTTATTGAATCATAATTCTGTACATTGGTGCAATCATAGGGCACGATTCATATACATTCAGAAATGTTTTAATCGTACTGACAAGTATTGGTTTTTCATGAGTTTGTACATCAAAGAATTTTTTCTTTGGTGTTCATAAAAAGTGAGATTGGAATGTCATGGTTTCTGTATCTTACAATTGTTCAGGGAATATGAATACAAAATTAATTATGAAGAGACTCTGAATTATTTAGAATCATTTATCTCATTTTCTTTCACAAATAACAAAGCCAGGTTTCCATAACCCTCAAAAAAGAATTTCTTAGAGCTATGATTTTTCTCAGCCCAATTCCTATTTTTCACAAAGGAAGTTAAATCCAATCATGGTAGCCTGTACATGACACTGACCAAGTGAAAAGCTGGCAATGGTCTGGGGAACTGAGGGTGTGGATAAAGACAGTCCTGGCCAAAGGCCCCACCCTTGCCTCACCAAACGATTTTTAACTGTTAACCGCAGCTCTGTGGAAGAAACAAACCGGAAGTACTAGAGATCTTGCTATTTCTGGGGTGTGCTAGGCTAACAGCTGAAGAACTCAGAACTTACCTATTAATGAACATCCAATTACCAAATTTCTCATGTGGCACAACTTAAACATACACATTTTAAAAAACCTTATTTCAACAATTTTGATAATGAATTAAATTGACCACTTCAACCTGTGAAATAAAAAAGGAAGCATGCCAAACAAAACAAGAAACAGTGGGCACAGTGTTGATCTCAAGCAGATGCCAGAAAACTTGCTTCAGTGTTGCAGGAAAACTTTAGCGCTCCGGGCTTCCTGTGAGAAAGCCCCTGTGGTGTGCCCACAGGCAACCTGCCTCCAGAAATCAGCAAGCCATGCCGGTTAGGAAAAGGATGAAGAGAAAGGATGTTAGCGTTCCTTGAAAACTGTGAGCCTTCTGAATTCTGCATAGGAATCTAAAGCAGCCTCATAAACCCCATTCCTAAGCGGTGAGCACCTGCCCAGACTGGTAAGAGAAACCCAGAGACCTAAAAACATCCCCGTAGGAACACTCAAAATGCTTCCCCCGTCAAGGCATGTTGATTAATTCAATTTCTCTCTCCTGAGGAAGAGGCTGCCCGGCCATCTCCCCACACACCCACCTATCCAGCCATACTATGCAGTACCCATAACGTGACGCCAGGCCGCACGCCAGTTTCTGGGAGCCTGGAGATGAATCACACCAGTGCCTTTCCTTGAGGAGCTCTCTCTGCCCCACAGAGATCATCACAGTGCAGTAGGAGCAAGGCCCAGGGACAGGCAACTGTGCTGCTACTGGAGAGCAGCACCGGGCCTCCCAGACACCTGGCTAACACCCAGGGCGCCATGAGTTCCACCCCAGCGCTCTCTTGGACTCTGCTCCCAACATCCTCTGGAGCTGAACCAAGAATATAGAGAAGGTGGTCAATTTTGACCCTAGTCCATAGGGCAGCAATAATACAAAAATAACTATACTTTAGGAACTATCTACTATTAAGCATCTTGCCTAAGAACACCTAGCAAAAGAGAGAGAGCCGGAAGTGCAATGGAGGACATGTGATTCCAAGGCTTGGTCTTTGTACAATGTAATCCCATCCTGCTGCCTTGTTTAGCCAAATCTCCTTGCAGTCCCTTCCAGTCCAGAGGATATGGGTGTATGAAGTTAAGAAAAGAAATCTGTAAACTTGGCTAATTCTATTACTCAGAAACAACACATGCTAGGTGGGGGAGGGGAAAATAAAGTGAGATCATGCACTCTCTGTTCACACTGAGTGACAGCACACCACCTATTCCTCCTGGATACTGTGCATCAATGCACTATATAAAAAATGCTCGCAACTGTTTTCGGGTTCTTTTTCTCAGGATGTGAGAGCCCACAGAAGAAGCAATTCAGATCAATTCAGCATCTTTATTTATTTATTTTTGAAAGAGAGTCTCATTATGTTGCCCTTGGCAGAGTGCCGTGCCATCACAGCAACCTCAAACTCTTGGGTGTAAATGATTCTCTTGCCTCCCAAGTAGCTCAATCTACAGGCACCTGCCACAATGTCCAGCTATTTTTTTTGTTATAGTTGTCAATGTTGTTTAGCAGATCCAGGCCGCTTTTGAACCTGCCAGCCCTGTGTATGTGGCCAGTACTGTAACTACTGAGCTATGGGCGCTGAGCCAATTCAGCATCTTTAAACAGCTTTGCAAACAATATTACATTTTTCTTCACTAATACTTTTGTATAGGGCAAATGAATTAACTCAGCTGCTTAGGTTGAACTTATGAATGTAAGAACAGCTGACAATCTGATATTAAGATGCAGCCGCCCAACTAAGATATCTTTAAAAATCACATCTGTGAATCCACTAAAGAGCAAATCCTTCTGGGTTCTGCCTCCAATCACAAGAGTTAACTTTCATGTGCCTATATCCACAACCTTATCCCCTTTTGAATTACGTTATTTTCTTTTTAAACAAAAATGCAAAATAAAATAGTATAAACAGAATTGCGGGGAGAGTATTTAATACACAGGAAAAGTAACTTCTAATCCAAGTAGTTTTAAATTATCCATTTATATTTAAGAAATAATACAAATCATTCTTATTTACTTCAAATCTTTCCTTTAAAGATTTTTGTTAGGATTATACTAAGTAGTTCTAGTTAATGTCTACTTGAGACAAAATAGTTTTACTCCTCTGGAAAATATTCTATATTTCACACAAATACTAATTTAGGTTAGCCTTCCATAACATAATCAGTTAGGTTAGTGGGGTTTTATTACTCTTTATTCCCATATGAACTAATATTTGAAAAATCTCTTTGAATTAAAACCTAAGTAAAAAAGGAACAAAAAGAATTCGGGCCAATGGAACAGCTGTTACATAACATGAAGTTATACTGGCAGCTCAAGGCAGACCACCACTGTGGCTGTTTTTAGTAAGATGTGCTGATTTAAGAAAAGTGAAACAGATGTAATGACCACTTTCTCAAGAGTCCATGTGTGGGTTTTACAAACTAGGACTGGAGAATTTAAAACTTCAGATCATTTGAAATGGAAATGCTCTCCACACTCCAAGCTAAAGAACATCAACAAAAGCTTAGCATAGAGACAGGAGATCTGTTTGCAGATGTCAATTGGAACCTTCCTCATTAACAAGACTGAGGTGGGCAAAGTTAAGAATCTACCCGTAAGCCCGCTAGGAAACACAGAAATGAGACAGAAACCAAGGGATAATGATGTCGTGAGAAAGGCACATGGACACCGCAACAGATTGGTAGGCAGCCACAGTCATGAGAAAAGAGTTACCAGGGATTAGGAGGTCCTTGTGCAATTTTCATGTAAGTAACTAAGTTTCTAATACAATTCCAAGAATCAAAGTAACTTAGATATTTTAAGACAATTAAATCAATACCAGTTCTAGATTTCATATCCTGGAGCTATACTTCAGGCAACAATTTCATTTGAGTTAGTTATCATACCTGCAATAAGAATAAAATTGGGGCAGTGTAGTAGAGTAGATACAAGAAGAACTGGGTTAGAGTCAAAAGACCTTGATTCCTTAAATGACTTCAACAATTCCTGTATCCTGGTCCCTGACCTAAAACAGACATACTGCTTGTCCGTCCACCTTACTGGTATGCATCGAGGATTTCAAATAAGGGATTGCGAGAGAGCCCTGTGACGTTCAAGCGCTTTATAATCATAAGCCATTATCTTAATTTCACCAGTGACACCACGACAAAGGCAGGTACAAGGTGTTATGAAACCAAGTGGGAGTGGGGATGTAGGGCTTGTTGGCTGACTGTCTTCACATAGTATATTTCAGAGACTTCATAAAAGCTGGCCTTTTCCTATCTTAATATAAAAACCTGCAGCTTGCCATATATTTAAAAAGCTGGAAAAGAATAATCTCTTTTTTAGATGGTAACAAATGTCTTTAATAAAGGAATCATCTCCCTAGACATACAGAGTATATCTTTTTCAAGCTGAAATCACTTTATTAGGAATGAATAAAATGTGCCGAAATGGATAAACAGATTAAGAATGCAGATTTACATGGCAACAAGTGATGCAGCAAATTTTTTGATACTGTATGTTCAGTGCTCAAAATGAAAGATTCCCAGGGGTAAAACACTGTTTACATAATCTTTATAAATATCTCTTCCTTTTATACTTATCATACTTTGTGTCATTATGTACAGCCGAGTGAAAAGATGAACTCCCACTCACCTCTGAAATGCAAGAAGCGCCTTTCTCTGTAGGACCTCCTGCATCCCTCGCAAAGAAGCTAAGAAAAGGGTTCAATTAGTCAGTGGCATGGGAGATCAGGGAGTTTTTGACAAATACAAAACCCGTCACAGAAACTATACATTCAACTGGATTGAAAGCAATCATTTCTGAGTGCCTGTGTGCCCAACCCTGCACTAGTCACTGCTGAAGACAGGAAATGAAGCCCAGTCCTATCCCTAAGTCATTTGCCTTCATTGGACGTAACTATGGAAAAATGCCAAGGGGAGACTATGAGTTGGATGGTTTGCTACCCCCAGGCATATGGGGCTGTTGGGAAGTCCACAAGGAACATGTCTGTCCTCCCACATGCAGGCATATAACTCATGGGTAAAGACGAGGTCTCCCAGGCTGGTAAGGGGAATGCAAGCATCAATAGTGTTAGATTAGATGGGCCTGCGAAGTTCCTTCTGGCGCTAAGAAGACACAATCCTGGGCCAAGGACACTAGCTCAATGCCATGAAAGGCCAGTTCAATTCCTACTGGGCAATGCCCAGGACCTTTAACACCTTGATGCGAATACAAGGGATGCATCAGGCAAACCCAACATGGCTACTGGAAGATCAGCTAAAAAAGTGTGAGGTCACTTGGCTGTGAACCAACACTTTCCCTGGCCTCCTTAAACCTGTCTAGGAAGGGAAGAGGAACTTTTTATTGGGGCAAGAAAAAAAGTCCTAGAGGAACTTGTTTATGGTTGGAACTGTAGGAGGCCCTTATTTATCAACTCCAGTGGGGCAGCTCTTGTCCTGGCATCAGACCCAGAGCAGTGGAAGTCTGGCCAGAGGGCCACATGTGGCCAGAGCCCATGACGAACTTAGAACAGCGATGAGCCAGACAGAACCTTGGAGGGGACCTGACTGAATCAAACAGGCAAGATGATGTCCAACAGGGCTACCTAGGGGTACAGTCTGACCTAAGAATTTACATGAATAACTATGTAGCATGAAACTTACTCTTCATTGGCCACATGATACTGTGGCTCACACCTGTAATCCTGGTCCAGGTGAAAGGATCTCTTCAGCTTAGCAGTTTGAGACCAGCCTGAGCAAAAGCAAGACCCTATCTCTATTAAAAATAGGAAACTTAGCCAGGTATTATGGTCCCAGCCATTCAGGAGGCTGAGACAGGAGGATGGCTTGAATCCAGGAGTGTGAGGTTGCTGTGTACTAGGCTGACAACAGGACACTCTAGCCAGGGCAACAGAGTGAGATTCTTGTCTCAAAAAAATTTTTTTTGTTGTTTTACTTTTTCACTGAAAGTATTTAAAACAGTATGCTGGGTATTGCCAATAAACACGGGTCATTAAAAAAGCTTTGAGATACACAAAAATCAAAAAATGTAAAATCACATGGATGGAAACAAATGAAGCCCTCCCAGCAATACCAATAAGCTGAGCAAGTTGAAACTTGCATGGGTGAATCAGAAAAGATGCAGTCAACTGTGTTTCTTGGAAGTGAAATAATGGACCATAGCACAGACATGTTTGAAAACTTTCATAGTGACCTACATATCATGTATATATAAATTAGCAAAGAATCTAAATTACAAAACAAATGATCTGTAAAACTTCCCCAGGGTCTTTGATATTTTAGGGCAGAGGAAGGGAGGATTTGAGTAATTTGTAAAATAAACTATAATAAAACTATAAAGAAAAAAAGAAGTACTATAAAAGTCAGGATAGTATTTTGTCTTAAGAAGAAGGAGCTCGCGAGTGGGAGGGGAATGTAGAGGGATCCCAAGTGGCTAGCATGGTTCTGTCTCCTGAGCAGAGTGGTGGTTATGAGGGTATTTTGCCTTCTATTAATTCACTAAGTTATACATTAGTTTTTGAGATTTTTTTTTGGTATTTGTTACATTTAGCAACAAACTGTTAAAAGAATGGCAAGAGTTCATAAAAACAATTTATAAATTTGCACTTTCAGCAAATATATCATTGAAAACTTTATTAAGTATACAAAACATAACCAGTAACTTCTTTTAGCCAGAAGTCCATCCATCAGAATTCTAAGCACATCTAAAGTGTATTAAATCCCTGCCCCTGGGAGCCCTGGATATTTGGTGGGCTGTTGAGCTGCATGTATATTTAGCTGTGGATTAAAATGTTCAAATGGCAAATGGGGCAGTTCCTGACCAGTCAAGGGAAGCTTCCTGGAAGGGCTGGCATTGACCCTTCTACATTTATACCCCTAAGATCCGACATCCCTTCCCATGGAGACAGCCCCGGCCAAGTGGGAGAGTGGGAGCAGGCACAACTGGGTAGGTGAATCATCTTGTCCCTGCTGAGAGGTGCCCATGGACTGATGGCACAGTGTGCCCGGGACCAAGCCTGAGAGCCCTGGCACGGGGCCTCCCTTCCTGCTCTCTCATTCTCCTTACCAGTCCAAGCAAAGAGGACACAGCAACACCCAGGGTCCCACTGAATGGCACACAAAGACCCTACTTCTGCACCATCCTGACAGAAGGAGACCCTGGGAATCCTGCAGGGCAGACTCAGGCAATCTGGCCCCGTGGTCCAACAGCTCCCACAGGGTGGGGGCTTCTCTCACCGTCAGTGGCCTGCAGACTGTATGTGAGCCCCAGCGCTAAGTAGCCTTTGGCCTTGAACTCTGATGTTTTCTCTCCCACATCAACGACAGTTTTGGCAAACTTTTCAGCCTCTTCCAACTGAAAAATGAGACAAGTTAAAAACAACAACAACCTGCAGAATTTCTAACATGAGTTCCCATAATCATCTGCTGCCAAAGACGGATTTCTGATGAGTCACTTGGAAAATAACTCCCAAACCTTCCAATCTCACTCTGGTGGTTCTGTTTTCTTTATTGAGCCTCTCTACCAGTCCGCAGAGTCCTTCCTCGCTTCATTCTTCGAAGTTTCCCTTATTGCCTATTTACCTTCTTTTGCAAAGTTGCTTTCATACTTGGTAGCTTCTGTCTTTTTCAAAGTTTATTATTTACTGATTGGTTCTGTAGGGAGAATGCACTAGGAATTCAGAAGCTGATCTAAATATTTTTGTGAGGAATAAAGTTCTTAGAAGGTTTTATGTTTGGGCCTTTCCTTCTTTTTTTAAGACATAAAGAACCCCTTTTAGGCTTAGATTCTCCTTGCCACAAGCTGTTAAAAAATTTAAAGCTCCACTTATTTCTTTTACAATGTGCAACATATGGACCTCACATAGCAGATTCCAATGAGAAAATGTGCACCTGTAAACTACACCCACAGTAAGACCTCTTGCACAATTCATTAGAGGCAAGAATAATAAGATTTATTCCTTTAAAGTATGGCAACATTGACATTATTGAAGCCAGGTGATAGTACATGGGAGTTCACTGACTTTTGTGATGTTTGGAAATTTTAAGAATAAAAATGCGAGAAAAATATACAGAAAAGTTTTTAAGAAAAGAGATTTATTCTAGGCATGTAGAGATGTATATGTCACAGTCATACATAAGGCCATGCCCGGGAGGAGGGCAGTAGTCGCTGGCAGAGACTGATATGTTCCAGACCCAAAGTTTGGGTCCACTCCTCCACCCTCTCCTCCGATGCCCGCTCTGCCCTCGGCCTGCCTGGAGCCCTGAATTGTTGAAACCTACATAGCCACATTACACCTTCACAGCTGTGGGTTTCAGGTGAAAGCCTGCTCTTTCCGAATGTCTTTTTTCTTCTACATTTTCCCAAGCAAAAACTGAACAAAAGTAGAATGCTATCTTCACAAGGCTTACTTTCTCCTACTGGGCAAGAATACATGGAAAAAACCAAGCAGCAAGGACATAACGGTGAAAAACCTGAGTTAGCAAGATGCCTCATTCTTCTGGTCAGATTCTTATTGCTAATCTTGATATGAAGTGAAAGAAATCAAAACTCCATTGTACGTGCAATTATCTATATCATCATCTTGGCAATTAGTCTGAGTTTTCTATTTTCTACTCAAACTATGTATTTTTTAAGGTACTAGAATTGTTATAAATCAGGCTATTGCCAAATTCAAATTTGAACAAGAATATTTGAAGAAGAAAGTGTATGTGAGGGAAGAAAAATGAGAAGAGTTGTGTTTATACCACCTAAGGCAGAGAGTGACTCTGTTCTAGGAACACTCCGCCCACCCAGCCAAGGGAAGGTAACTCAGGAACGCATCCCTTCTCAGTCCTGTATTACTTGCATAAAGCAACATCTGAGTGTGAATTCCAGTTCTATCTTATCACTGCTACTCTTGCAGCACATTTTTATGACAAAGAAACACCTGGAAGGTCCCAGAAACATGTTGGTTCTCTTCCTTCCTTGGGGTGGGCAGGGGAGGCCTGGGCAGGCCAGGGGGCCCAGGCCTGGGGTCTGGGGCTCTAAACAGCCTTGTCTTTGTGTAGCTGATGGATTATTATCATCTTCTCTCTGTGCCTCTACCTGAAAAAGGTGCACAGCTGTGCCCAGGAGCCCCCACAGAGGCAGAGGACAGCACCCTTACTCACCCAGTGAAGGGAGCCCATGCACAGCTTGGCAGCAAGAAGAGGGATGGTGGCATCGTCGGGTTTCAGACGGATACACTCCTTCAGCACCTTCACGGCACGAGCAGACTTGGCAAGAGGAGATTATTTCTGTGAAACTCAAATTTTTTGACAAAACCAAATAATAAAGCTTTCCCACAGGGGCTTTTAGTCAAGATGTCCTTTCAGTGAGGTTTTCCAACTTTGAGCCCAACCAAGCAGGGGAATAAACTTGAGGTTAAAAACAAGCAGAAATGGGCGGCGCCTGTGGCTCAGCGAGTAGGGCGCCGGCCCCATATGCCGAAGGTGGTGGGTTCAAACCCAGCCTTGGCCCAACTGCAAAACAGAAAAATAGCCGGGCGTGTGGCGGGTGCCTGTAGTCCCAGCTACTCGGGAAGGCTGAGGCAAGAGAATCGCCTAAGCTCAAGAGTTGGAGATTGCTGTGAGCAGTGTGACACCACGGCATTCTACCGAGGGCGATACAGTGAGACTCTGTCTCTACAAAAAAAAAAAAAAAACAAGCAGAAATGCTTCCCTAGCATTACCTCAATTTTGCGCCCTATTTGTGTAGCTATTGGAAAAGTAAGAAAAAAAAAAAAGATGGTGGAAATTTATGTTATTACAAGAAATAAAATATGCAACTGAGAGCATATCTTACTAAATTTCTGAATTTACTTAAGCCAAATAATCTGGTATCTCCGACTTCATTCACTAAATGGCCCTAATTAATAAGAGAAACATTAGCTACTACCTTTACTGAGCATGTACACCTTAAGTGTTATTCTAAACACCTTAAGTGTTATCTTATTTACCCGCTAACAATTCTATGAAGTGGGTACCATTACTGCTCCATTTTACTGAAGAGGAAACTAAGATATGAAGTGACTTGCCCTGCAGTGCTCAGCTGCGAGGGCGCACCAACCTTCAGTCACCAACCCACACTTTCAACCAGTATCACATACACATTGCTAACGATAACCCAAAGACTTCCTCTTCACCCTCAAATGAGTGAAAGGGTCAACGCGAAGAACTGGCTTTACTATAAGCTATGTGCTTTTTATGTGATAAAGCCACAAGGGCTAAGAAAAGGCAAATGTTTCAGACTTTGTCTTCTTGGCGATAGGCCTGTCTTGGCCCCCAAATAAATAAATTAGATCATTCATTAAGAAAGGACAACAGGACGATGTCTAATAGTGGCTTGAAAGACTTCCACAAGGTATTGTATCATTCCACGAAATTCGATGACATTAACTATAGACATAAACAATTGCACATCACAAAGAGTGACTCACTTTTCCAGCCGCCATCAGTGATAGAGCAAACTGGTACCAAAGGTGGAACTCCTCAAAGGCAAACTTCATGGCTCTTTCTAAGCACTGGTTTGGGAGAAAAAAAAAAAAACCAACACAGACATCTGAAAATTGCTGGTGTCACAAATGCGAATTTGTATCTATGTACACTAAGAGAAGTTCTACACAACCTGCTTCCTTCTTGAAAGAGAATCCTCCACCAAATATCCCGTAAAGAGTCCCCACATAGCACCATGTCAGTGGCTTAGATGATCCACCATTGACTAAAACGGGATCCCTGATCTCAAGTAGCTTTGTATCTAGCACAGGGCAGGAGGCAAGTCCACAAACAACACAAATACTAGGCCAAAGCTGACTAGCATCCTCAGGGCAGGAACCAGGAATGGCATCCAGGAAGAAAGCTCACTAAGCTCACTAAGAGAAAGCTCACTAAGCCCAGCTGCACTACATGAGAGAAACTACCAAAGGAAGAAATCATGACTTCTTTGACTCCCCAGTGCTGGCACAGTGCCTGTCCATGGTGATTTATCTACAAAAAGACTCCCTTCTGTCAATAAGGACCCCTGCACAGAGAGTGACATGATCACGTGTGAGCTGCAGGAAGATCACAGGGCCTGCAGACCACAGTGGGGGCAGGCCAGGAACCAGGACAGAATGGTGCAGAGGCTTTGGAACCAAGAAGAGTCTCTGAGTTACAATCAGTGGGGATGCACAGGGACTGAGGGAGTCCCCAAAGTCTCCAGTTTGGATACCCAGGAACAAACCCATGCCACAGAAGTTGTGTGTGTATTTAATAAGAGACAGAAAGAGAGATAGAATTATTTAGAATAAAGTATGAAGGGGAAGAAAGTGGTTATTTTATTATTATTATTATTTTTTTTTGAGACAGCCTCAAGCTGTCACCCTG
Organism: Arctocebus calabarensis; assembly: GCA_963573935.1. NCBI lineage: Eukaryota > Metazoa > Chordata > Mammalia > Primates > Lorisidae > Arctocebus > Arctocebus calabarensis. The sequence goes on from CAUYON010199697.1 coordinate 19,081, forward strand.
GATAGAGTGCTGTGACATCACAGCTCACAGCAACCTCCAATTCCTGGGCTCAAGCGAGTCTCCTGCCTCCGCCTCCCAAGTAGCTGGGACTACAGGCACC